>JAULCD010223270.1:0-10500 GCA_032361085.1 Calliostoma canaliculatum
TAGGAAATATTCCAACAGCCAGACTAACACGGTGTTTATGCGATGCACAACGGGTCTTGCACTGCAGATTTTGTTTTGCGCCTCACTGACCGTGTCGATTAGATCAACATTGTTTTCATATTTTACTTTTTATTCTGGCCGTTAAGCATTGTTACGACTATTTTGATAGAGTTATTTGCTTTAATGTCATACTGATCAGGCAAACACATTTTGACGCACACATATTAACGAGAAAAGTAGATCCGGCACAAGTGCAATACATAATAACGAGTGCATTACGGAAGCCCTCTATATTGCACTCCGTACCGCTATCCTAAGATTGCATGGGTATGTAATAAAAGGTGTTTCTGTTGTTACCTGCAAACTAAGGGTTTTATTGTTTGCTCGCTGTATGTAAATATGTACGATGAAAGAGAAATAAATCATACATCACTATCGTTCCCTTAAAGATATTTAAAGTTAGAGAGCAATAAATCCTGCATGTCCATGTAGATATTTATAGTTAGAGAGAAGAAACTTCTGCATTACTATCTTGTTTATGTAGATATTTATTATTTTAGATAAGTAAACCCTGTATTACATTGTGTCCATATATATATATTTACATTAAGAGAGAAGTTATTACTGCATCACAAGTATGACAAGAAAATAGTTATAGTCAGAGAGAAGTAAATCCAATATTACCATTCTGTCCATGTATATAATTATAGTTAAATTCTGCATTTCCATTGTGTCAATGACGATATTTATAGTTAGAGAGAAGAAAATATTGCATAATAATTATGTCCATATATATATTTATAGTTAGAGGGAAGTAAATTCAGCATCACCATTGTGTCAATGTAGATATTTATAGATAGCGAGAAGAAAATATTGCATCATAAGTATGTCCATAGAGAGAAGTAAATTTAGTTAGAGAGAAGTAAATTCAGCATTTCTATTGTGTCAATAAATATATTTATAGTTGAAGAGAAGAACATCATGCATTACTATTGTGTCAATGAATATATTTATAGTTAGAGAGAAGAAAATTAGGCATTTCTATTGTATCAATAAATATATTTGTTGTTAATGATCAGTAAATCTTGCATCACCATTGTGTCCATGTAGATATTTATGATTAGTGATAAGTAAATCTTGAGTTCACATTGTTTCATGCATATATGAATGATTAGAGGGAAATAACATCTTAGATCAGTATGTCCATGAATGGTCACAGGTAAATATTAATTGCTACTTATGGTCACAGGTAAGGCCAAATTGTTAATGAGAGCCAAAGGCAAACCTGAGTTGTTTCTGAGAGTCACAGGTGGTGCACTTTCCAAACTAAAAATCACTTTTGTCAGAAAGTGCACAGTTTAACGTGGTTTATCACAGTTTTAAACCAAACCCACTCACCCTGAGAATACCAATACAAAGTATGACTACAATCTAACATTATGAGGCTTTGATGAAACCCGGGTAAGATGCTGTTTCACAAAGCGGTCAAACTGTTACATCCATAAAATATGACAGGAGCCAATGAAGTCAGATTAAAAATGTAATTAATTAAAGAAGGACCTAAGTCCTTCAGTAGGATCTAAAACTAAACCAAAGGGGATTTAAACATAACGATTTTCTACAACTGAGATGCCGAGCTCTCTGAAATTTAATGTGCTTCTTCGTGTGTATGTCAGTTTGTACTAGACCAGATCTCTACTGATTTTTTCATGCAACCACACCGAGTGAAAATCTGCCTCAGACATATTACACTGACTCTGAGCCGACCAGTCCTTACGATACACACATGCAACGTTTATAAAAAAATCGATATGAGGGTCAACACTCATCTACATCACCATGGAGGCTGGAACTTTAAGAGTTTAAACCTCTGTTGGTTGAAACACTTTTAAAGTTAACACATATTTACTTTATCTTTTTGACACTTTGATGAAACCCGGGTAAGATGCGGTCAAACTGTTACATCCATAAACTATGACTATGAGCCAATGGAGTCAGGTTAAAAATGTAATTAATTAAAGTAGGACCTAAGTCCTTCAGTTGGACCTAAAACTAAACCAAGAGTGTTTTAAACATAACTATTCTCCACAACTGAGATGCCGAGCTCATCTTTGTGTGTAGGACTGCTTGTACTAGACCAGATTTCTACTGATTTTTGTATGCAACCACACCGAGGGAAAATCTGCTTCAGACATATTATACTGACTTTGAGCCGACCAGTCCTTACGATACACGAATGCAACGTTTATAACATATTTTGATATGATGCAGCCGGGGATCAAACCCCCCAGCTATCGGTGTCAGGGCCAATAATCATCCATGGAGGCCGGAACTTGAAGAGTTTAAAACTATGTTGGTTAAAACAATTTTAAAGTTAACACATATTTACTATATCTTTTTGACTCCAGCTTCGCGTGAGTTAGTGAGAGAGAAGTGAATTATGATTTACATAGTTTTTCAAACAGTTATTTTCCACATTGACAAAGTTTATTCTCGTTAAAATAGTTTTTAACACGTGGAATGACATATTGGCCTATTCAGGGATTCGAACCCACGACCTCCTGGTCCGTAGTTTTTCTATTTGTGTGCATTTAGGACAGTACAAATTCATTTTGATGTTAATTAAAAATAAATTTAAAATATTTTGTTATATTAATTTGAGAAACAAATTCAGACACACATAAACACTATTTTAAAACATTTAGTTTAAAGAATCGGTTTATTGCTACTTCCAAGCATCAGACAAAGGGTGTAAGAGTTACCTCCCTTGGTGTATTACTGACTCTATTACTATGTACACATCCATCAAGCAGGGTGGAACGTCGGCTGTAAAGAAGTGGTATTTTATTTAAAATAAATAAGTTTTTATTTTGGATTAAATTTGACACACGTCCAAGAATATTGTCGAGTAAGTACATGAGTAAGTGTATAATCTGTTTTTAACAATGTTTAACTTATTTCAGCTTTAGTGCAGGAAGAAAGGCATTTATCACTAATGCGGTTATGTGATGTAATGATATTAATAATTAGAGAGAAGTAAATTCTGCATCATTATAATCATAAAGGGTCAAGGGTAAACCTGATTTGTTACTGGGGGTCACATTTAAACCTGAGTGGTTACTGTGGGTCACATTTAAATATGAGTGGTTACTGAGGGTTACAGGTAACCCGAGTTGTTTCTGAGGGTCACAGGTAAACTTAAGTTATTACTGAGGGTCTCAGTTAAACCTGAGTTGTTACTAAGGGTCACATTTAAACCTCAGTGGTTACTGAGGGTCACAAGTAAACCCAAGTTGTTTCTGAGGGTCAAAGGTGAACTTGATTTCTACTCACAGTCACAATTTCAAAACAAAAATCCTTTGTTTTTGAAAGTTCACAGTTTAAAGTATTTTATCCAATTTGTAAACTTAACCCACTCACCCCCTGAATATCAATACAAAGTATGGCTACAATTAGTGAAACTCGGGTCAATTGCATTTTAACAAAGGATTTAAAATGTCACATCTTCTAGATTATAACAGGAACTAATTAAGTCAGATTAAAAATATAATTGATTTCAGTAGGACCTAAAACTAAACCACCACCAAGGGTGATGAAAACATAACGATTCTCTGCAACTGAGATTTCGAACTCTCTGAAAATTAATGGGCGTCTTTCTGTGTTTATGTGCTTGTACTAGACAACATTAACTGATTTTTTTATGCAACCACATTGAGAAAATATCTCCCTCAGTCATAATATAGTGACACAAGCATGCATTATGATACAAGAATGCAACTTTTATAACATATTTTGATATAATGCGACCAGGAATCAAACCCCCCCTCCTACCAGTCTATGAGCCAACACTCTTCCACTACACCATGGAGGCCGGAACTTTAAGAGTTAAAACCTCTGTTAGTTGTAATAATTTTAAAGTTAACAATTATTTACTGTGTCTATTTGACTACAACATCGAGTGAGTGGGTGAATTATGGTTTACCCGTGTTTTCAACCGTTCTTTTTTACATTAGCAAACTGTATTCATGTGGAAATAGTTTCTAACACGTGGACTGACATGTAGCCCCCTTCAGGGATTCGAAACAACTACGGCCTATTCTTCAGTTATTTGTTAGTTTTGCATTGTAAAGGTGGTTTAGAAGTACGTATTCATTTCGGTGTTCTCAAAATTAATGTATGCTATATTTCTTATATGTATATGAAAAAAAACAAGATACCCATAAACAATAGTTTTAAAACATTTTGTTTGGAGAATCGGTTATAGTTTTATTTGCAAGCATCAGACAAGGCTGTAAGAGTTACATCCCTTTGCCTGTTATTGACTGTACATATATTTTATCCTGGGTGGAACATCGGCTGAAAAGAGGTGGGTATTTTTTAAATGAAAAAAAAAAAATCATTTAGGATTTAACTTGACAGGCACCCAGGAATATTGTCGAGTGAGTAAGTGAGTGAGTGTAAACGCCGGTTTTAACATTGCTTCACTTGTCTCATGATGGCAAGCTTTAGTGCAGGAAGAACGCCATCATCATTTATGAGGTTATGTGATTTGATGAAACCTGCAATATTTTGCTGGTACCTGCGAACTTAGGGTGATGCTGTTTGCTCACTGCATGTGGATATTTATAGTTAGAGTCTACATTACCATTGTGTCCATGTCGATATTTATAATTATGGAGAAGGAAATCCTGCATCTCCATTGTCTCCATGTCGATATTTATAGTTAGAGAGAAGGAAATCCTACATCACCATTGTGTCCATGTATTGCAGTAAAACTGGTGGAATTTATTTAGAGTCTAGTCATATTTTGCACGGTCTTTTTTTGGTTTGTAATATAAAGAAGGCGAGCATAGGAAGTTAGGATAAGTAGTAGTAGTCAACGTCAACATAAGAAAATTACCTGAATTTGAAAGCCTTGTTACTGAGGTTACAGGTAAAGCCAAGTTTGTGTTTGTGCTAAGGGCAACTGGACAAAAAGCCGGCTTATTATTTAAGGTCACAGGTAAACCTGGGTTGTTATTGAGGGTCACAGGTAAACATGACCTGTTACTGGGGTCACATTTAAACCCGAGTTGTTACTGAGGGTTACATGTAAACCCGAGTTGTTACTGAGGGTTACATGTTAATCTGAGTTGTTACTGAGGGTCACATGTGAACCCGAGTTGTTACTGAGTGTCACAGGTAAACCTGAGTTGTTACTGAGGGTCACAGGTAAACCTGAGTTGTTACTGAGGGTCACAGGTAAACTTGAGTTGTTACTGAGAGTCACAGGTAAACCTGATTTTTACTCACAGTCACACTTTCCAAACTAAAATCTTTTGTTTCGGAAAGTGCACAGTTTGAAGTATTTTATCACATTTGTAAATCGAACGCACTCACCCCAAGAATATCAATACAATGTATGACTACAATTAGTGAAACCTGGGTCAAATGCTTTTTAACAAAGCGGTCAAAGTGTTACATCTTATAGATTATAACAGGAACCAATAAAGTCAGATTAAAAATGTAAATATTTTCAGTAGACCAAAAATTAAATTATCCCCAAGAGTGATGCAAATATAACGATTCTCCACAACTGAGATGCTGAGCTCTCGGGACTTTAATATGTATCTTTGTGTGTATGTTTGCTTTTACAAGACCAGATTGGCACTGATTTGTTTAATGCAACCTCACCGAGAGACCATCTCATTTAGAAACATTATAGTGACTCCGAGTTGACCAGTCCTTATGATACAATAATGCAACTTTTATAACATCATCAGATATGATGCGGCCGGAAATCGAACCCTCACCTACCGGTGTCCGAGCCAACACTCTTCCACTTCACCACAAAGGCTTTGTTTAAAGTTGAAAGCTCTGTTGGTTGTAATACTTTTGAAGTTAACAAATATTTACTATATTGTTTTGACTCTAATATCGATAGAGTGAGTGAATAATGGTTTACACCGTTTTTAAAAGTTATTTTCACATTGACAAAGTTTATTCACGTTGAAATAGTTTCTAACACGTGGAATGACATATTGCCCCCTTCAGGGATTCGAACCATCGACCTATTGGTCCGTATTTTGTTTTTGCATTTAGGACAGATGGATAAGAAGTACATGTTCATTTTGATGTTGATGAAATATCCTTTTTTTTTAATAATATAAGAAAAAAAAATCCCGACACACATAAACAATACTTTAAAAGATGTTTTGGGAAGAATCGGTTTTATTTTTACTTCCAAGCAGCATACAATGGTGTAAGAGTTACCTTTCTTGGTTTATTACTGACTGCACAAATTTATCATGCAGGGTGGAACGTCGGCTGTAAGGAGATGGTATTTAATTTAGAATTAATAAATATTTATTTTGGATTAAATATGACAGGCGTTTAGGAATATGGTCGAGTAAGTACATGATTAAGTGTTAAATTTGTTTTTAACAATGTTTCACTAATTAAAAGCTTTATTGTGAAAAAAAGCTATCATCACCTTTGTGGTTATGTGATGTAATGAAACATGCAAATATCTGCTGGTACCTCCAAACCAAGGCTGTTACTGTTTGCTCGGTACATGTTGATATTTATGGTTAGACGGAAGCAAACCCTGCATCACCATTGTGTCTATGTCGATATTTATAGTTAGAGAGAAGGAAATGAGTCAACATTGTTTACATGCATATATTAATATTAATATAATAAAGAGAGAAGTAAATCCTGCATCATTATAAGCGTTATGGGTCGCTGGTAAACCTGAGGTGTTACTGAGTGTCACAGATAAACTTGAGTTGTTACTGAGGGTCACAGGTAAAGCTGAGTTGTTACTGAGGGCCACGTGTAAAGTTGGGTTGTTACTGAGGGTCACAGGTAAACCTGAGTTGTTACTGAGGTTTACAGGTGAACCTGATTTTTACTCACAGTCACATTTTCCAAAGAAAAATCATTTTATTTGGGAAGTGCACAGTTTAAAATATTTTACGCAATTTTAAACTTGACCTACTCACTCCAAGAATATTAATCCAATCAGATGCTTTTTAACAAAGAGGGTCAAACTGTTACATCTTATAGATTATAACAGGAACCAGATTAAAAATGTAATTGATTTCAGTAGGGCCTAAAACTAAATCACTACCAAGGGTGATGCAAACATAACGATTCTTTGCAACTAAGATTCCGAACTCTCTGAAATGTAATGTGCATCTTTGTGTTTTTGTGTGCTTGTACTAGATCAAATTCTACTGATTTTTTATGCAACACCTAGAGAATATCTCCCTCAGACATATTACACTGTCTCCGAGTTTCACTCAGTTAGTTGTAATAATTTTAAAGTTTACAATTATTTACTATATCTTTTCTACTCTAACATAGAGTGAGTAAATGAATTATGGTTTACCTAGGTTTTCAACAGTTCCTTTTTACATTGGCAAAGTTTACTCATGTGGAAATAGTTTCTAACACGTGGTATGACATCCAGAGTCCTTCAGGTATTCCAACCAACGACATCCAGAATTTTTGGCATAGTGGACAGATGGATAAAAAGATGGTATTCATTTCGGTGTTCATAAAATAAATTCAAATATTTAAAAAAAATGTTTTTGATAAAAAAAATCAAGACACACATAAACAAAAGAATCGGTTATATTTTTACTTCCAAGCATCATACAAGAGTGTACGATTTACCTCCCTTGGATTATTACTGACTGTACAAATCTATCATGCAGGGTAAAACATCGGCTGAAAAGAAGATACCTTTTGAAAAACAAACAAATATTAATGTAGGATTAAACTTGACAGGCACCCAGTTCTATGAGTGTATAAGCTGTTTTACTAATCTTACGACGGATATGACAGCCTCGTTACTGAGGGTCACAGGGAAAGCCAAGTTTGTACTGGGAGGCTAAGGAAACAGGAAAAACGTTGGGTTGTTTTTTAGGGGCACAGGAGTTGGTCCTGAATATTACAGGTTGCGCACTTTCCAAACTAAAAACTTTTGCTTTGGAAAATGCACAATTTAAAGTATGTTTCTCATTTGTAAACCCAACCCAAGTCGCCTCAATATAAAATATAAAATATCAATACAAAGTATGACTACAATCTACTAACATTATGAGGCTCTAGTGAAACTCGGGTCAGATGCTGTTTCACAAAGCGGTCAAAATGTTACATCCCTAAACTATCACAGGAGCCAATGAAGTCAGATACAAATGTATTTAAGTTCAGTAGGACCTAAACCTACGACTGTCTTGTGCCACAGAATATGTTTTCAGCAAGTTAGCTTATTTGGAATCTGAATGCTAAAACGCACATATCTTGCATTTAACGTTTTAGGAGTTAGTAAGTGCGTGGAGTTTAAAGCCGTGTAAACCTCATGGTGGTCAGATTAAGGCAGGGAAAACACCAAGGGTGAGAATGTGAGTCTGCTTGTACTAGACCATACTTCCAATTGTTTGTTATGCAACCACACCGAGAGAATATCTCCACCAGACATATTACACTGACTCCGAGTCGACCAGTCCTTATGATACAAGAATGCAACTTTTTAACATATTTTGATAGGATGCAAGCGGAAATCAAACTACTCACTTATTGGCCTATGAGCGAACACTTTTCCACTACACCATGGAGGCTGGAACGTTAAGAGTTAAATCCTTTTTTGATCGTAATAATTGTACAGTTAACAATTATTGTCTATATATACTTAACTCCAACGTCGAGTGAGAGAATAATTTATGGTTTAACTACATGTTTTCAAAAGATCTCATGCACAGTGGCAAAGTTTATTTGTGTGGAAATAGTTTCAATCACGTGGAATGACATTTCGCCCCTTTAGGAATTTGAACCCACGACATCATGTTCCGTAGTGATTCTGTTAGTTTTGCATTTTGAAGTCATGTTTAAGAAGTACGTATTTTATTTGGCTTCATTAAATGAATTAATATATTTTGAAAAAAAATATCAATAAATACATACAAATAGTTGTAAAACCATTTAATGGAGGAATTGGGTTAATTTTTACATCCAAGCAAGGGTGCAAGAGTTACCTTCTGGGATTCGAAACCACAATCCGCTGGTCCGTAGATTTTATTGTTAGTTTTACATTTTGGACAGATACTTTTGAGGTACGTACTTAATTAGGATATCATTACAAAATAGATTATTTTATTTTACATTTATACGAAATAAAAACAAAACACACGCAACGTTTTAAAACATTTTATTCGAAGAATCAGTTACATTTTTACTTTTAAGCATCAAACAAGGATGTAAGAGTTACCTTCCTTGGTTTATTACTGACTGTACAGATCTACCAGGCAACCCACAACCTCCTGGTCCGTAGTTATTCTGTTAGTTTTGTATTTTGTAGAGATGGTTAAGAAGTATTCACTCATTTTGTTTTTCATAAAACAAATATATATTATTTTTGTATTTGTATTAAAAAAAATCTAGATATACATAAACCATAGTTTTAAAATAATTGGTTTGTAGAATTGGTTAAATTTGTAAATACAAGTATCAGACAAGTGTGTAAGAGTTAGCTCCCTTGACTATGTATTGTAATAAAACCAGTTGCATTTGCCTGATATATCCACATTCTTTGAGATACTAAGTTAAATGTTGTATTTTATCCTTATTCAAAGTCTGGTAATTTATTGCAGAGTTTGCTTTAATGTAAAAATTGGAGAAAGAAAGATGGGTGGGGTGGGGTTTAGGGGTGGGTGGTGTTAAAGTTATGTTGATATGAATAAAATGGTGAATGAGAGTGAATGAGGATGAAATGAAATTAGACAAGTTTCTGTCACACACAACTCTGGTAAACGTAGGATGTTATAGTGTTCATCTTCAAATATTATGTTCCAAAAAAATATTTCTGAAGTGCACAGAGTGAAGTGGAAGAAAGAAAACAAAGTTTTCAGGTGTGAGAAGGAGTTTGGGAAAGTAAAAAGGTGTTCAATAATATGGCAGCAGACATTGTAGGTGACTGGGAGGCCCGCATGTGACAGAACTGGCTCACCATGTGGAACTGCTTCACCGGCAACCAGAGGATGCGTTTGTTTTCTCTCACTGTCCAAAATGTTAACAGAGCCAGATTGTGCCGTGGCGTGGTCCCTTACTGTGACATCACGGACATTTTCAAGTGCTGCAGAAGTAGCAGTGACGAGCTGTTTTTTTATAGTGTGCACTGTGTGCAGAGGTTAAAGGGCGAGCGTCCCCGGGGATAATTTATAATTTTTTTTTTTTAACTGAAGTTGTTGTTGTGAAAGTTTTGTAATTTGTTTGCGTCTTTGGTGATATTGAGAAACATTATGAGATCGTCCGTTTGTTCTGTATGCTTTCTGGGTGGCTTGACAAAAAGAAATATCCTAAGAAATATCCTGCTCATGATTTTGGCACATCCTGGGTTATCGCAGGGGATCCACGCTCGCTACCACTGACGCTACAATCTCCTGGGTTTAATCGAAGGGTTTCTGCCGATTTGAAAGTTGCGTCATCGTTGATATTATCCAATCAAACGCTTAGCAC
>JAULCD010223381.1:0-10500 GCA_032361085.1 Calliostoma canaliculatum
CTTTAAAATTAAAATTTGATATCAAGAAAACAAATTCAATAAAAAAAAAAATCCCGACAGAACTACCCTAAATTTTAAAGACATGTAATCGGAACCACAACATTTATTTTTTGGGGCCTAAAAAAGATCAGCAATTTTGTTCACGTACCAGTAGAGAGGTGGTTGATGTACAAGGGTTGGATAAGGTCCCCAGGACTTTTACAGGTGGAGAACAGGGACATTTTGATTGAAATGGCCACACACTTGACAAAATATTGAACAAAACAAAAATAAAAATGACGGGTTGGCAGAGTGTGTCGAGTGTTGACAATGTAACAAATTAATCAAAATGTTTCCTCCTTCCCCTTCCCCTTCCCCTTCCCCCGTTCCCCACAACACCCTCATCACACACACCCCTACCTGAATCCCTACCCCTATCCCTGCTCCTTTCCCTTTCTCTTTCCCATTCTTTTCCCCATTCCCACATCTCGGATCCACCCTAGAGTCTGACCAGGTCCAACAGCTGCTGCTACTGTTTCAGACGGACCGTGTCTGGTTCACACACTCGGTGGAGACTTGCTGCGATCGCTCGACGCCCCCGAGTCCTGCGTCTCGCCCAATCAGATTGTGATATCCCGCGAAGCTTTCATCCTGGTCAACTATGACAAGGGAAATCTCTGCAACTTCAGCATCAACGGAAAACTTCTACGTTTCATCAAACACAAGGACAACATACAGGTGAGTTGATGGAATGAGTTGATGGAATGAGTTGATGGAGTGAGTTGATGGAGTGCGTTGATGGAATGAGTTGATGAAGTGAGTTGATGGAATGAGTTGATGAAGTGAGTTAATGAAGTGATTTGATGGAATGAGTTGATGGAATGAGTTGGTGGAATGAGTTGATGGAATGAGTTGATGGAGTGAGTTGATGGAATGAGTTGATGGAATAAGTTTATGGAATGAGTTGATGGAATGAGTTGATGGAGTGAGTTGATGGAATGAGTTGATGGAATGAGTTAATGAAGTGAGTTGATGAAGTGAGTTGGTTGGAATGAGTTGATGGAATGAGTTGATGGAATGAGTTGATGGAATGAGTTGATGGAATGAGTTGATGGAATGAGTTGATGAAGTGAGTTGATGAAGTGATTTGATGAAGTTTAAATTTCTTATTCTTCAGGCCATGATCTTGAGTCGGGACGGCCAGTATCTGATGATGGGAGGAGATGAGGGCGTGGTGGAAGTATGGAGGTCACATGACTTCACGCTACTTTACACGTACCCCACGTGTGACAGCAGTATACGATGTTTGTCACTCACCCACGACCACAAGTAAGTCACATGATTTTATGAATTTTAGTTTTCAGGCAAGGAACAAACAGGTCATCTAATATTTGAGGTTTGTAAATTTAATAATTTTTCGAGGAAACTGCCCAGTTTATAACATTATGGCATTTATTGCATTTGTAGACCAAATCTATTAACCCAGTTACATGGTTTGGACGTTTTTGTAAAACAGGACCCAGGTTTTCTTACTGCGATAATCTGATTATTTTTTATTAAACAGCATAAAACCCTCATTCACTCACTATTTACACATGTTTATGTTACAGGTTCTTGATCGCAGGACTAGCGACAGGTTGTCTCTTGGTGTTCAACATAGACTTCAACAAATGGCACCACGAATACCAGGACCGATACACGTAACTTACCACCAGGATCTGCACATGGGCAGTCAACTTTGACCTTGCGTTATCAAGTGCAAGAGATGATTACGATTGCCATAGGGAGATAACTTCTTTCGCCAATCTCGCAAAACATACCACGTGTTTAGATTTCAGATATCATTCCTTGTATACCAGGCAATATCCGGTATTACGGATATAAGTTTATTTATATTATTTAACAATCGGAAATCATAGTGATTGTTATTTTATGCATTGAAATAAGCTTTTAGTTTCATATTCGATATGTAATTTAGTTTGGGATCATGTGGAAAGTTTTGATAATGAATTTATTGACAATGAATGTAGACTGTATGCAAAACTTGTAAATCGTGAATGAACAGTACTTTTTAGTGTTGACCTTATCCTATGATACTGAGATCTTGTGACATATGTGATATATCTCGTGTTAGATGTCGACTACACAGAGGGACTATTTTCTTACTGGCGTACGGTTATGTGTACAGTTATCAGAGGAAGAGCTATAACTGATATTACATCCATTCCATTTTAGACGAGTTTGTCTGTAGTGGGAAAACGGATCTGGCTCACGTTTCACAAAAACTTTGTAAGTTTATGAGCTCGTAACAATAATTGCTTAAATAAAACTGGGCTTGATTTACAAATGCCAAAATCGTTGTTAACTGTGCATTTTCCAAAGAAAAACAAGTGTTTTTTTGGAAAATGCACAGTTTACAATGATTTTGGCATTTGTTAACTGAATTCAGTGACATGGATCATGAGGTCGTAACATTATGACCGTTTTGTGAAATGGCACCCAGAAATAATTACAAGGTGACCAATCGGCAGAACTTGCACTCAGAGAAACTGTGCCTTTGTCATATATAGTGGTCAGCATCTTTCAAAAGTTATCTACGGGGAAAAGGGCTTGAGTTTTTACAGAATACAGAATTTCAGATTTGTTAAATTTAATGTTGTTATTTATGTTGATTCCGGTAGACCAAAGCCTTGCAATACTGATGCTAATTTTGAGTGTGTGAATTATATTATGGCCCCTTCTTCTTGTGATGGATAAGAGATGAAGCGAACTAGTTGCCCAGGTGAAACCAGGAGTGTGTGATAACGACAAAGATATTCTACTCAGGTGAAGTGATTAAAATCGATAAGTAAAATTTATTTATAATTTTTCTTTCTATGAAAGCGTTGTGATATGAATATTTTCTAGTGATCTTGAAGAGTCAAACTGAACTATTTATCTTCTGGAACAAATCAGTTGGTTCAATATCCAATTTAATAACTTACAAACAAGACAAACATGTTGCAGGAGTGAGAAGACCTTCAACAAAAAACATCTAAAGTTTGTTTGTTCTTCAAAAATAAAGTATGTTTTGTTGTGTAGGTTTTCTAATATGAAATGTCGATAAAAGTTAGCTTCTTGCTATGCAATATTAACCTGAAGATTTTGCTTTAAGCGAGCGTGTAGATATATTTTACAGCTGTATGAGTACATGTTGTGTTATTTCAATTTTCTTCATATACAAATAGTTCTATGTCTACATTGGGGTGACAAGCTATGGCTCATAATCACTTTGAGGTGTTTAAACCAAGTTTTGAAATTGCTGACTAAAATGATTACTTTGAGAAAGTCAGTTAATGTTTAACGCTGCTTCAGGCAATATCACAGCCATTAGCGGTGATTGAGTAAACAAGGTAACTGTTGGTTATATATGCATTTCTTCAGCGTCATGTATTTCAAAGCCAAGCTTCATTCTCGCATCATGGTTGTGAACTCCACGGTTGACATTCCTAAAATATTTTGACAGTTTTGTATGTTGTCAATTTTTGTTTTTGTCGTCACCGCTTACATTACATCTCAAGGACATTTTACGACCGATTTAAAAATTCGAAAAAAATTCAGGACACAGTTAAAGATAACTAAAAGACAGATACCATTTTTTTATGTCTGGTTTTGCTTTTTATTGCAAAAATTTCATCAAACAAAAGCACATTTTTGAAGAGAATGAAATAAATAGTCTTTTTTAATATTAGTCTACAAATTTGCTGTGTATATTGCTTTTGCATTCCATTAATCTTTGAAGTGCTGGGGTTAGGTGTCAAAACTGTGAAAGCTTAGAGCTTCAGAAAACCTGGCCTGTGAGAGTTTGTTCAATAGAGCTTTAAACAAATTACGACAGGGTAGGTTTCCAAAAGCCTATTCTTATTAAAAGTTGGACATTGAAACAGAAAAATGTTGGGATAAGCACTTCAAGGGTTAACATGTGTTATGTAAAGATTGGTTTTATTTCTTAGTAATTCATCAACGCTGGTGATATTTAGTTTGTTAAGTTTGAAACACTGATTGTGATGTTGTTGGTTTAATTTTGTTAACTTTTGTGTGAGTGTTGACAGGGGCATTCCATTACTACAGTTGTGTACATTTTGTGTGTGGGCTGGATATAACCTGGGACGCAGATTAACTTGGTGTATTTAGGAAGTTCATTAGAATCAATATTGATGTATTTTCTGTAGAATGTTGTGTTTAAAATCTAGTTTAAAAGCATCCTTGTACATTTAAAGATAAATTTTCTAGAAAACTTGATGACTAACTAAACAGGGATCTTTGATAAATATTTAAATATGTCCACATTAACGTTGCAAGAAAAGATATAAAATACAAATGTTAAATTATGGGAAAATTTAGACGTTACAGACAATATCAGTGTCTGAATTGAACTTTTTTTGTCAATAGATAGAACTAGGAGATAGAAAAAACTCAACCTTTTCAACATTCCTGAATTTGTGTGAAAATGAAAGTGAAGATGAAATCTTATACAAGAAGTATCAGTTGATGATTGTTGTGTGTTGTTGTTATTAAGTCAAATCTTTATTTGCTCAATGTTATTTACCTGAAAACTCGATTTCGCCTAGCATGAGTATTCTCTCTTACTGTTGTTTGCAACCGACTCTCCTTATGTTTTTTCCCCCAAAATTTAACACATTTTGTCTTTAATCAGTTTAGCATGTCCACTCTGTTTCCGACACCGATTTGCTTCTCGTTTGACCAACAGCTTTCAGTAATGCAAATACAAACTAGAATTTCTTCACTAAAATATTGATGTTTTATGTAATAGAGAACGAGCGACAGTACTTTATCAGGATATAAAGGGACTGTCGCACAACGAAGAGAGAGGCAAAGTCGAGCTTGTTCTTCATGTGATTTTTTTTTTTTATATCTTAATAAAGTTTTGTCACAAGTTCTCTATCTTATTTAAAGCAAAGTAAAAATCACATCGCCTGAATTCTCCATTTTGCATAAATTTAGCATGTGTGACACTGAAATGCTCTTGCAGCTAACAATAAGACGAGAACAGGTCTTTGTCGGTACATTGTCGGTACATTGTCGGTACATTGTCAATGTATACATGCATGACAGTTGACCAGGTTAGCAAATACCTATTTGGTGAGACTTTCTGAGTGTGCTTTAATGTGTAGAAATTACGTTTCTGTGGGAGATGGCGTGTGCATGGACTACAACTGGTGTATTTTGTATTATATTATTGGATGATATGAAAAATACGTCTGGCAGAACACCTTCACAAACATAGCACACTGGCTGCTGTACATAGGCAGAACAATATCCCTTGTATACATATGTAAGTACGCTGTTGTTCACTCAGTATGGTTGTGTGACTGACGGTCAGTAGCTTCTGGGCAGGAGGGACCGATGAATTTCATTGTAAATTATTTACTGTGTACTCTCTTCTTAGGCTCTCTATATATATATATATATATACAAGCTGGATATTCTATACACGTGTTATTACACTGTTGTGCAAAGTAAACCGGAGCACGATTCACATATCAGCTAGAGGGAGTGAGGTCACCGATTATGAATGTAATGGGCCAACGGGTTCAGTTCACAAATTCCAAATTCGTTGTAAACTGTGTGCTTTCCAAAGAAAAACTTGTTTTTCTTTGGAAAGCACACATTTTACAACGAATTTGGAATCTGTAAACCGAGCTCACTGACCCAGTGTAAGCTTTTAACACTCGTTTTCTTTTTGACTCAGTTCTTTTGTAGCTTGTAGATTTATTCGTTGGAACTAAAAGTGATATGTCATGTTAATCGTTTAGCTCACCATATTTAAATGGCCCCCAGTCTGGATATAAATGCTCAAGGGATTAACATTTACTGAATGTTCACATTTAAAGTAATTCACATTATTTAGTGAATGTTGTTGAGTGATTCACATGAAATACTCAACAGAAAATGTGAAACTGTGATGAGTAACCCTATTCATTTAGTATTCGGTTTATTTAAAAATCAAAAACTTTAACCTTCTGTTTAATATTTAGTCTCATAGTATGTAACAACTAGCTGTATTACAAAAAGCATATGTTGTTTATTATAAACATTATTATTATAATATTTAAACAGAATAAGTCTCAAATTGCAATCTCGGACTTTTGCATGTACCGGTAGATTTTGCAAGAAGAATAAATTCATCCAATGGCAATATGTTTCTTGAAGCTATCGCAAAGACTCGCTTTATCCACAAAACTTGTTTGACAAAGCTGTCGTTAATTATGTCAATGGGTCAACTTACAAATGCCATAAAATAATGTAAACTCTGCACTTTCCAAAGAAAAACTTGTTTTTTTATTTGGAAAGTGCAGAGTGTACAACGGTTTTTAACATTTGTAAACCAAACCCTTTGGTCTAGTAGCATGGATTACGATGTCGTCAATTTACAACAGCTTTGTGAAACGGCACCCTGAACGATGGAGAGAATGTCAAGTTTTACACGAGACTGGGATGTATCAACTTTTCTCTTGCAGCTTTGTGTTAAACCAGATCGCATCATGGTCCACTACACTGTTGTTATACATATATAAATATACACATGTATCTGTATTTGGTTTACGCTTCTATTGTATAAGCGTTTAATTAGTGTGCTCATAGCTAGAACTAAGTTGTCATAATAAACAATGAAATAAAACTTGTTTCTCTTGATTTTTGTCAATCTTGATGTGCGTATGGAAATGTATTCAATGGACAAAACTAATTCCATGTGGTGACTAGAACTGAGTTAAAAGGTTGTCCTTAAAATGTTATATGAGGTGACCAATTAATAGGAAGTGGAGTGCCGAATTGAATTTGGTATTACTTGTGGCCATGTTGTGCTGTTAAACGGCTATCCCATGATCATTTGATTTTAAAATCTCAAGTTGGGGCATGCTTTCCATTTTAGTTTAAAGGTGTTGTCAAGTTATCTCATCGCAGCAAGGTTTATTGCAGGAGGAAAGGCTGAATCACCAATGTGATGCAGTGAAACCTGCAGACCAAGATTGTCGCATCATTTCACTGTCCCCGCTGCATATTAAAAGGTTTCCAACAGAGATAATGACGCTGAATATCCTGGGTGGGGTTGCTAGTCCATACTGAATCCTTCCAGATTAAAAAGAGCTTCATTTATTCCTTTTTAACTGCCCCAAATACAGGAGGAATTGGAAAGAAGGAAAAGGGAATTCAACACAACTTTATAGTTTATTTTCGCAGCATGTTACAAAATTTGCCATTTACAAAGAAAACAAAAAAACTCATCACAGTTGAGGTCTAACGAATGAGACAACGCTGTACAAAGTTATTAGGCAGTTCATGGACGACATTCAATATTTACAAACACAACAAATTTACATGATGATGATGCACTTGGCACAAATTCAAATGACTAAAGGCAAATTTTACGAAACAAATCAGACTAAAATCTATTCTTTAAATGATTTCTTTCATTACACTAAATTTTGATCTTGATTTGTGCACTTGATATTTGAAAGGTGACACTAGACCAGTGAGTTCGGTTTACAAATGCAAAATCATTGTAACCTCTTCATTTTCTAAAGGAAAACTTGTTATTTTTGGAAAGTGCAAAATTTACTATGATTTTGGCATTTTCAAACTGAACCTATTGGTCGAGCGACTGCATTCACACAATAAACTCGCTCACAATGACAGCACTGAATGGGGTTGACATTGGACCCTGTTGGTGCGCTTACATACCACGCAGTGAAAAGTACTGTTATTTCTGACACTATCAGTTTTGAAAGCACATTTCAGTGTCTATTATAGACTATCCTAGGTGACCATCAAAAAGGATAGTGAGTTATTATTTAGCGCCACTTGGGCAATATTACAGACATTAGCGGCGACCAAAAAGGATAGGAAACTCCACAAGTACCTCATTTCTCAGTTATACCATAAACATACAAAACAGATATTCTTTACAAAATAATTATCAAATTTTATATAATTTATCCACAAATATATCTTTCTTTGTTAAAGTCTTGACAAAACAATGGTGGTTTGTTTCTTGAGAAGCAGTATTTTCCTTTTAAATGTGTTGTCTCAAATATATAAAAAACAGAAACATTACTTCAGTTGTTAGTGACAACTCTACATTAAAATCTTCATTCCTACTATGTCGACAAGAAAACAAGATGGTCGGCATAGTATTCAATTTTGTCCCAAAATATTGCTCATGGACTAAATTCAATAAAACATTTGAAATACATTCCAAACATCACAGATTTGAGACAAGAAAACATTTGCTACGATCTGCACGAGAACATACTAAAAGTATCTACTGTTGACGTTGTCACAAAGGGAGACAACTCGCACAACACAAGTCAAGCTAGCACACATTTTGTCACAGTGTAGCTTCATGGCAGGTTAGTTCCAATAGTTTTTTAAGCTGAACTTTGAAGAAATTATTAATTAAACCATGACCAAATTATTATTTTTTTTTTAAAAAGAAGGCAGGCAACAAACTCTTCTGCCTCCATTAAAAACTTGACCAGTTACCATAATAGTTGAATGTATTAATGACATCTTTGTTTTTTAAAATTGTATCCTCACTACAAATAATGTCCTAATTTTTATTCATTAACCTTTTAATCATAGTTCCCTAACGCTAATAATTCTCTACACTAATGTTTAAGAATAAAATATTTTGTAAGTTTCTTTTAAGCAAAATAATAAAAAATACCCATTACTCTGAGATCATTTGTGTAACAAAATATACAACTCTGCAAAACAAATGACGATGGCACAATACACATAAACATGAAAAGTACAATCATGGAAAGCAACATCTTTGATAATCCAGGCTATGGTATCTTTATTACATTCTTAAACATACGCTGGACAAATTTGCCGTAATTTCATCGTCTCTTTCATCCAATCAAATGCTTTGCACAGAAATCAAAACCATCAAATGATTATACTTCACATCAAAAGAAAGCTAAAACCTCATTATTAGATAAAATAATTTTGCAGCAAAGAGACAAGGACATTTTTGGGGCCTCTTTCTTCAAAGCGATCATGGGCTAAGTTAATTGTAAGTGTTAAAATATAACAATGGCTTAGGACTGTCATAGCACAGAGATCGCTTTGGAACCGGTGCTATTTGGTTCTGGTTCCGAATCGATCTTTTAGCTACGACAGTCATAAGCCTATAATAAGAAACATCTTCACAAGATATTGTTTCAAAAATCACTTATGATCATCTTAACACTAAGATCACATTGACTCGTCTAAATTTAAAGACCTGCAATTTATAAAAAGAAGAATGTTTGCAATTCATAGCTATTTTTAGTTCAGGGCAATTGAAACCAAAGCAATCACAAGGAATGTGTCCAGGGTATGTATTGGAATGTAATGGAGCAATCACAGCCTGGACTATCAAGGATGGAGAAAGCAAATGATGCATGTCAATGGAAATGTAAACTGTCCATACTTCATCACGAAACTGTTAGTCAAACGTGGGTCAACCTCGAACCATGTTATTACAAATCAAAGCTTTTAAAAACTGTGGCATATAGTTTAAAAAAAACAAAATTCCAATATTTCTTTCTTGTTAAATTTAACAACTAATCATTTTCTTAAAAATACAAAACTTTCTTTGTTAATTATTGTTTTTAGACATCTACATGGGAAAATATCATCTGGGTCCAGCCGAGCGGTCGTAAGGCAAAGACATACAAAGTTTCATATCGGCGTTCTCACATTGATGAAAGTTTGTCTGTCTTCCCCTTACGAGAGCTTCAAGAATCAGGACTCGGGTCGGACAATTTCAGAACACAGGTAAATATCCAGCAGGGAGTAATCCTTGCGAATAAATAAATAAATAAACTATGAATACTGAAAATCTTCCAACTATGAAATACAAATGTTCCTACTACTAATATGACTAAAAGAACTCCTGAAAAAGTCAATCTACTATCAGATAACAATTAACTACCCTTGAAACTTCAACCAAGACTCTGAGATATTTTAATATAACATCTTGTTAAATCAGAGATATATATACAGTGGAATTTGTCTAAACCAAACTCAAGATTTCTCTTTAAACTTTCTAAGGTCCACAAATTGACCAAGATCTTCATTTGGATCAGATTTCACATTACATTCAATTTTTCCTCCAATCTTCGTTTCATCATTTGGTATCATCTGTTTAATCCAGACTTCTTTGACTTTTTCCCAGATTCAAGGCGGGTCTGGTTTTGACAGATTCCACTGGTTGTTCTTCACAACTCTCCTGAAACAACTTCAGTCACAGTTTCATCTTAGTTTCATCTTAGTCTCAACACCATATCACGCGATGCTGAAACTTACAGCTGTTGAAGAAAGTTGATTTGTGAGAATTTAAAATCAACGTAACCCCTGCAGTTTTGAATTAAGCTCTACACGATTTAAACTGTGACCATCTTGTGCTGTGGAAAACCTACTCTATGGTGTTTTGTTTAAAAGAGCTCCTTTGAAAGGAGCTCTTTTAAACAA
>JAULCD010223492.1:0-10497 GCA_032361085.1 Calliostoma canaliculatum
AACCGGTGCCGAATGACACCATTCGGCACCGGTTCCAAATCGATCTTGGCGCTAGGATAGTCGTAAGCCAATGTTATATTTTAGCACTTACGATCAACTTAGCCTAAATGACTTTGAGGCACGGGGCCCTGGTTTTTGCTAAGGTCCTCATGCTACTAGCGATGCTAGTATTAGATTTGAAAGCGGTGCCCTTCGGCACTGGGTCCGGGTCCAAAGTAATGACTGGGCTTCGACAGTCATAAGCCAATGTTAAATTTTAGCGCTTACAATCAACTTAGCCTAAGATTACTTTGACGAACGGAACCCTGGCCTGTCAGATGGGTTGTTTGCTTGGGGTTTTTATGTGGGTTTTTTCTTCAAATCTGCTGGACCCATAAACGAAGCTTATTGTTATTTCCTCTGACATAAGGAAACTTGGCATCGTTTATTTTATTTAGATTCAAATGTATGTTACAACCATGGTGACTGTACGGAAATTCATACAAGTAGTATCATCGTGTTGGTAATAAAATTATTAAGGGCATATTGCATGGATTTCATATTATTCAAATTGTTTTCCACCGTATATTGTAAGATACCATACAAATGATGTCATCAAGAACATACGTAAGCAGGACAAACTCAACGTCTATGCAAAAGTTTTATTACGAATAGAATGTAAATAAGAACACTGAGTAAATTAAGTTTTATCAACCTAATTTACATATTACAAGCGATTGCCATATATAATGGCACCATGTTAGAATCATTTATGTGGCCGGTAATAAGTACATTCTATTTGACTAATATGTGTAAGATAAGTTAATATTAAGGGGAACAATGGGGTTTAGACTAAATTAACCAGATGTTGTTTTCATCTGAGAATGCGATACAGAAATAATAGTCTAGTTATATGGTGTATTCACATTACTAACGTCATGAGAACGACTGCACTGGTATTTAAAAATGTATATTTGATTGAAACGTACGTCATCAAGACTCATACGATATTTCGAAATAAAATGTTTAAAATGTCATTATTGATCTGTGTTTGCAACATCAACTGGAAGACCTTGTAACCTTCCTTATCACTCCTAAACTCAAAGAGCTTGTGTTTATTTAACACACACCCTGCCACTAAGGAGACTGGCAGAGGAGACAACTTAATTTGTGGGCCTACCTTAAACTATGTTGATAAAATTAACTGACAGACGTGATAGAACCACGACACGCACTTTTAAACCTTAGAGTGCCAGGCTCGATATCATTCATTATCTACATCTCAATCTGAATTACTAAAGAAATATTGAACTTAATCAGCGGATTTGCATTGGTTGGATGAGATTTCCTCAGGAAATCTCATCAAACCAATGGAATTACGCTGATTAATTTCCATATATATTTTTTTCCACTGAATATACTGTTGAAATCCTGTCCTGTCCTGTAATATTTGGTTTAATAACAAGGTGGTCATGGTAATAACTGTCACTACAATCAGTTTGACAATTAAGGCTTAACTTTATGGTATTTCTGTTTTTATTGCATACCTATTTTGATCTTTAGATAAATGCTATTGGTTATTCCACCCACACGTGTATTTTTTCTTTACCAAAAAGAAGTTCAGCTTTCATGAAGACACATTCCAATGAGTTATTTTGGATTGTTTATGACGCCGCCGTGACACACGCCCACATGGTATCCTTAACCGTGGTATGTCTTTTTCCTAATTTCTTAAACACTGCAGTAAAAGTTTTAACTGAGCCAAAATTAGTTTTAAGAATTAACACAAATACAATCACACCACGAAATAAGTATTTTATTCGTGTTTTTGTATCATTTAATCAATAACATATTACGCTTTCCCAGTATCATTATATTATATTTTTGTACCAAAATACATTCTGAAATATCTTTCCATTTTTGGAATAATTTAAAGCAAATATTTTCGACACGTCATCTCGCCCGACGCATAAACTATTAAACACGGGAAATTCCAACCTAATCAAATAACTTTAAAACTTTCCAATGAAGCACAACTACTTTCGATATGTGTCTGGTATTCATCACAAGTATACGTATATCAAAGTAAATTAGTAACAAACGTCACGAGGATTAAAAAAACTCTTCAGTTCATTCTTGTGAAACGACTTTAAGATCGATATGCACTTTAACTCTTATAATGTAAAATGGGTTAAGTAAATTTGAAAACCTTGTGTTGTTGAAAACCTATCCTGTGATAATATGTTTAAAAGAGCTCCTTCGTAAGCTCTTTTTAACAGATAATTACAGGATAGCTTTTTAACAGAATATTTTAGTTATGATAGGTTAATAAAAGGGTGCAACGTTTATCAACGTTAGGGTTAAATGATTTTCCGCTCTCTATTTACACATTGCTCGAACGTACACGTAGCCAAGCGGCCACAATGGAATACTTGTATTTAAGGTTGATAACACTTCATGTCTCCCGGGATCGATTGATCTCTCCCCCTCAACTGCAGAGGCGGACGGCGATCTAAAACAAGATCTGCATACATCAAGAGTAAAACACTAGAGAGGCCTGTCGATAACACAGCAATACTCATCTGCATGTACCATGGTGACACTTTCAAGAGGCCGTCAGTCCGGGAGTCATCTGTGTCTAGTTATAGCTGGTGACTATCTTGTATTATTACGTTGTAAAACGTGATTGGTTCTTAACAATTAACTTATGTCTATTTTTAAAACAATAATGTTGACTAAAAAGCAAAAGTGATTCGTAAAGTAAATAATTTACAACTTATATGAAGTCCAACTGAAATGAAAAGCTACATGACTGAAATATATTAACAAACTTCAAGATAATGCCGAAACCTTAACATAATTATTCTTATCGTTCACATAAAAAAAACTACCAAAGTTACTTGAAAATCAAGTAAAGAAAATTTATAGATGTTTTTTTTATGTAAACGTAACTGGTCTCCTGTGGCGAAAATGAAGTTGATGTAAGCGGTTCTGAGATGAAAAAAATCCTACGTCATCTAAGACATAGTTTCTGCGAGTGGTGAGTGAATGTCGTTTAAAATAGATCTGATAAAAAATTCTGTTCACGATGACAGTAAGGCCCGTGTTCACAGAATCACATAATCCATTTATGCATTGTCTGCTACGTGTTTTCCATTTGTCTTTTATACTCTTTAAAAAGTAGAAAACTATACACACTTAACTTTGGTGAAATTAAAACACCATTAAACATAAGTTCCGTTTTCTAAGTGTGCGTGTTGTTTCATTAGCTTAATGCAAAACATAAAAGGTTTCAGAAGGGTAACATCGAGACGCCAAAAGTTACAATTCTCCCAAACACAACCGAAGTTTGTTGGACGCACACCATTCATTGCCGTGGACAACTAAAGCACCGCACTTGTCAATAAGGAGTTAAAGGCCTGGCCCCCGTTCCTCAAAGCGATTTTAGACTAAGTTGATTGGAAATTATTTTTGAAACAATGTCCTGTGAAGTTGTTTCTTATCATAGGCCTACGACTGTCGTAGCTAAAAGATCGATTTGGAACCGGTGCCATGCGCTGCGACAGTCGTAAGTCAAATTTATATTTAAGCACTTAGATCAAGTTAGCCTAAGGTCGCTTTGGGGAACGGACCCTGGGCCCCATTACTCATAACGATCGTAGGCTAAATTGATTGAAAGTGCTAAATTATAACATAGGCTTACGACAGTCGTAGCACAGAGATTGCTTTGGAACCGGTGCCGAATCAATGTTTGCGCTACGACAGTAACAAATCTATGATGAGAAGCAACTCCACAAGGCATTGTTTTAAAAGTCACTTACGATCAACTTAACACTAAGATCGCTTTGAAGAACGTTGGCCAGGACAACGATTGCTGTCAGACACTTCAAACCTTCACTGTGCAAGACGCAATAATTCTCACGCCTAAGTGAAGAACAATAACTCAATTGGATATTGGGAGGCTGGTCAGGCATACCCTTGAGTGACACAGCATTCCTGAGGCTGTAATGATTCGGACTCTCATACATGGAATGTCAGCCCAGACGTTGATTGAGTCATGTTAACTTGTTACGTTACTTTACGTTTTATAAATTTTGTATGGTAATGATTTAGTTGTCAATTACATTTCAGTGCCATGCATAACATATGTTCTCTTCACGTAATTTAATCTGATTTTATAAGCGTTGCTTAAACCTGCCGTAAAGTCTGTTTTAGAATACGTGGAACGTGGCAAGTAAACATGAAACAGTATGATTCAGTAACAGTAACGTTTCGATAGCTTTGATCTTGATTGTATGTGTCATGGCAGATGTACACTGTTTGGATTTTACAAATAGGTATATGCATACACATACTCCATTAAAAAAAACCATACACACTTGTATAATACTCGTCTGTGGAGGAAAAGTTGCCTGCTTTATGCACTTGAAAAGGTATTTGTGTTTATGGGATTTTTGTTTTACCATAACAACAGAAGTATGTTCACATGTTAACGGACTTTAAACAAAGCTCTGAAGTGTTCGCATTACCTGCACGTTTGTAGAGTGGAGCCATAAGCCACCCACATACTCCATTCAGCTTCTGAAATATTTTTAAGGAAATCATGTTTTAATTTCCATGATCAGATAATAAAATACATGGTCAATTGAACATTATATTTGTTAGGAAATAACAGAATTCGGAACGTTTACTTTAAGCTAGATTCAATCATGTGGAATTTTGACAGACTTGTAGAAAACAATAACATGAAATAATATGGATTGCAATTTCTTTAATTCTACACACGACGTCTATGGGCGAGTCCTTGTCCTTTCGTCACCTGCTGAAGTGACAAGAACTAGCTCAGAAACGTCGTGTTTCGAATTAAAGAATTGCAATCCATAAAAGTTCATGTTATAACTACACCAACTTCTCAATGCCTATAGAGAATATTGTAGAAAAAAAGTTTACTACAAAGCATAGGGCTTTAAACACCACAGGGAGATTGCGTATTTTAGGAGGTACGCTATGCACATTTAATTTCGAGCATACGGTTATATGAGTAACTAAAAACTAAACATAGTTTTTATATATGCGGCACATATTTCATGAAGTTATCTTTGTGTAGAAGCACTCATGGCACTCAAGAAATTCTTAAGTGACACAAACAAAAGATAACATTCAACTTTTACGATTACCCACCTCAAACACGACATAAAATGGACATATGTGCAGCCCTACTGAACGGATTAGTTTGACGTTCCTGACATTCATATTCTGAGTTCTAATCTAGAATTCTGATATTAACAGACACGCAAAACGATAATTCGAAATAGAACCAAAATAGTGACTGGACTGATAAAATGTTGTTTACTTCATAATGTATAGATTCCGGTAAAATGTTTAATAAAACCTTTACCAGAAATGTGATTTAAAATCCTAAATGCATCTGTGCAGTTTCTTTATAACACAAGTGTTGTTTAGGTAGTCAGTGCACAACGATTTGTTAACACATTTAATTTCTTGTTTTGAAAGTACAAATTTACCATTTGTTTTGATGCGTTTTATCCCTTAGATCGCCAAACAGATTGTTGTATGACGTAAAGAATGACTGTCAAGTGCTTTTGAAAACCTAACATGTGCTTATTTGTTTAAAAGAGCTCCTGTCTGAGCTCTTTTAAACAAATTATTACAGGGTAGGGTTTCAACAGTCTATTTAGACTAATAGGAACTTTAAGTGTGGCACGTTGGGTAACGCAAACGTGGAAGCGAAGGGACCAAACACACTAACTGGAAAAGAACGTGCAACATGAATTGTTTAGCTTTGAAAACAATGAGTTTTCATTTGTCTGTTATCACAATCGTACAGCCAATAAAAAGTGAGAACATGCCGGGACTTTTGAAAACTGAACACAACAACGACTGCAGACAGGCAACTCAGTTTCGGCCGTAGCCAGGTTTTTCTAAGTGTCGCCAATCTATATTTAATTACAAGACTATAGAACCGTTATCAGCCGCACGGATCAACATGTGACCTTTTCAGATCCCGTTGACCCCGTGTCAAATTGCAGTACTGGGCCCCGTTTCTCAAAGCAATTTTAGGCTAAGTTGATCACAACTGTTAAATTATAAAATTGGCTTACGACTGTCGTAGCATAGAGATCACTTTGGAACCGGTGCCAATTGGCACCGGTTCCAAAGCAATCTCTGCGCTACAACAGTCGTAAGCCTATGATAAGAAACAACTCCACAGGACAATGTTTCAAAAGTCACTTACGATCAACTTAGCCTAAATTCGCTTTGAGGAACGGGGCCCAGGACAAAATTCCAATCGCCACGATCATTTCTTCTGCTACTGCAATACCAGGATTGTTTAAGATAGCGGCCCAGACAGTTAGAAACAGTCAACGCGTTTTGTGGCGTCTTTCAGGCAGCATTCGGCTGCGACGTCAGCAGTGTCAAGGACACAAAGTATAGCCACAGCAGGGTTGAAGACGTGTTTGGTTAGTGACGAGTCACGTAAATTGGTTCTCAGAAGAGATTGAATGAGTGTTTTTACAGACGGTATGGGGGACGGTTTGTTCGCAACTGCATACATGACGTGAACATGATTGGTGGCGAGAGTGTTACGATATGAGTATAAGTCTTGATAGTAGTTAAAGACACAGATGGAATTTTTTCGCTAAACGTCTATAATTTTGAAACAAAAAAACGTTTTTTTTCAACTCCTTAACTCATAGCAAGACTGGCAACTGCTTGTCTGAGGAAACACACAAATTCCACCATGATGCTTACGGTTTTGAGATCTGAACCCTAGGGAACATTTATCAATATTTGTGGTCATGTCCGCAATAGCCACATAATCTCAAACAACAAGGCAGGAAGGGTGGGTAAATATTGTTTCGGCTACAATTCATAATATCTTACTGGTTTCGTAAGCCGACCATTTCAGGCTGTTCTGAGCGTATGTAATATATTGAAAACAAATTATATTCACATCAGGCAGTGACAATGATGTATGTTAAATTTGAACAAGTTATGGTTTTTATATCGCCTGAATTATACACTTAAACCCCTTTGGCATTTCCTTCTTTCTGTTATGCATAAAACATATATAGGTATTGTATTCACAACACAAGTATTTCTTAGCCAACAATGGGCTTCAAGCAGACTACTACTTCAATAAAGGCTTCTTCACAACAACAAAAGAAAACATGAAGTGTTCTTATTTTTAATATTCGTCATTTACTAAACACTCAATATTTGTCATTTACTGAACACTCAATATTTGTCATTTCCTGAACACTCAATATTTGTTTTTGTTGCAGAGAGACCTGTTCCTGGTCGATAAAAAGTGCCAAAAATAAGGAAATAATGCAAAGTACTGTTCTGAAGACAACATGATTTATACATGCATGGCTTTACTGTTCAACTGAAACACTTTTAGGTTTAAAATATACATATATTATAATATATGTAAATCTAGGGTTAAGATTTTACTGCCCCAATGGAGGATGTAGAAATGTGTCTAAAACTATTGAATGATATAAAATAGAGAATGTCACCAGAGCGTTTTATTCTATCAAATGTATCAACATGATTTGGTGACAGTTTGTGACTCTGGGTGTTGATATAGTTGGTATCAGAAGACATCAGAGCAAGAATTTAACACTGATAAAAATGTCAGTTTAATAAAGTCGTCAGTGGGGAAGTGTTTAGGCACCTACTGATAAATTACCCATCCTAATTCGTGCCAGACAAAAAACATGAGACACGGCAACCCAAACTCATGGTTGGTTTATTGTTTCATTTTTTTATTCGGGAGTGCGTTGTGTGCACACAGTGGTAAGATTAAATACGTTAATGATCGACAAGAGTAAAATCCCACTCTTCCGTCTTATGGGGTCAGTGGATGACATAATTATCTACTCGTATAAGAGCAAACGTGCTGGTACATGGGCGGCTGCTGTAGGTTTAGACCACTTGGCCGTCTGTAGATGAATCTACAACAGATGAAATAATATTAGGAACAGGCAATTGTGGGGTTTTTTTATTCAGGGAACATAACGATTGTTCAACCTAATTAAGATGTGACATAAAGAAGTACTCTTCGATTGCAGAGTTCGCAAGATATTGCGTAGAACACACAAAATAGTTCTCAACATTTGTAAAGCTGGACATACTGATTCTGAGTCAATATCAGTTTTTTACCGTGTGTTGAGATTATGCCTGACAAAGTGACTCTAAGGACATATGATAAACTTTGTAGCGTTGCGTCACACATAATTAATTTGAGAATTAACGTAGCCCTAAGATAACATATATTTAGTGCAACAAAACACAATTACAAATTTCGGTGGTTTCAAGGTTAAACGGGTGGCCAAGACATTGCCAACAAAGAAATAACCTCACATCGGCATATACACGTTTAACCTGGAAGTGTAGATATTTTTGGACCCCCATTTCACTATGAAACGGAAGTAGTAGAACTATCCTGATTTGATCTCAGACAAGAACCTTCAATGATAGCGAGAGGTTTCCTTAGGTGCGTCAAAATTTTCATTTCAAAGCAATCATGGACTTTGATCCAAAATATTGCTTCTTAAGGAGGACTGTAAAAGTTATTGCCCTGTCTAAGTTCACCCTTGTAGACCTTTTGTAACTTTTTCAGTTTGGTGTGCATGCAATTATTTAAATATATGCTTGTTTGAAATGTGTTTAAGATCAACAACAAAAAGTACCCATAATACTAAAATTGCCTAAAATCAACATACAGGCACCTAGGGTTAAATGCATTTGTGCTGAATGGAAATGTGTCAATAACTTTTAACTCTCTGTAAACGAGAGGCATGACGAATGGGTTGAATTAACACATATTTATAAAAACTTTAAATATATCATGGGGTACTTTTGGGTCTTTAGTTTTGTATGTTTTTGTAATATATACTATTACCATAACTTTGAATTACTCAGTATCTCTTTAGTGATTGTACTATGGGAAACATCTTAATTTGCAGACAGCTTAAAAAAACATCTTTTTCTTTACCTTTACTTGAATTGTTCTGGTGTAATAGCTGGACAAATTATTTGTACAGTATAAATTCCTCAATTGCAGATAAAGTTGACATTTCTATTTTCTTCATCAGCAGGTGTGGTACAAAATGGTTGCATTACTTAATACATATTTATCATGTAAATTTGGATAACAACTTCTTGTTACTGATTAGCGACGTTTCGATATAGATATCTACAGTAATCACCTTCCTAACTTCTTAACCCTTATCGTGCGGCTTAAGGAAATATACGGATGAGGCCATCATGGGGTACTAATTGGGATAAAGGAAACTATTAAACAATTCCGAGACACGCCACTCAGAATAACTTCTCTAAAACTATGCCGCACGGTAAGGGTTAATGCAACTCAATCAACTGGATAAATAACACTACACTTATTTGTTTTGCGACAAGTAGTTAATGAACAGAGATAAATATGATTTGTCATACCACGTTGATAAGGAATTCGCACATTGCTGCGAGGTGATTACTAACGTACACCACAACACCAGCTGTATATAGCTGATAGTTTGTTTTCTATTCCACGGTTGAGATTATTTTAATTGTACTCTTCAGAAGTTTTTGGCGTGTTGACAGCCACTTGGCATAAGGAAAATATTATCAATGTTCAAAATTGTCGAGAAATAAAATACAAATTGATGATTGCTTTTGTTTCGCAATCTACATATTTCATTTTGAGAAGACATTAGATAACAAGGCGTGTGATAGAGATACAAAGTTGTAACTAAATATGATGAAAAGGTCTTGGTTATTTCAAGACTAAATTAAAACGTAACCAACACCAGGACTATATACAGCCTATCAACACGGACAATCTAATTACACGCCTCCTGTCACAGTAAAATTGCTAATAATCGGTTTTAAAGTATAAAATCCAACTCAACATGTTAAAAAAGATCATACATAAACAATTAAGTTTTAGAGTTTAAAATGGCTGTGCTGTAAATCTTGAGCAGGGAAACCAACCTCATATATTCAGTCATCTGCAGGTGCGTGGAAAGACATTAGTGTTTATTACGTTATTGTCCATGATCCCGTTCCACAAAGCCATTGTAAGTTAACCCTTACCGTGCGGCATAGGTTTTGGAGAAGTTATCTTAAGTGGCGTGTCCTGTTATCTTTTTCAGGATTTTTCCTTATTCTAATTAGTGCCTCACTCAACATCAATGCCTGTCTGTTCATGCGGTTAGTAAAAATATCCGGGTCAGGCTACCAGTGGCATGACCCGGATATTTCTGTGAACCGCACGGTAAAGGCTGAGATTTATTTAGTCAATTTTTTTCATTACCATTGCACACATCTTCCACGAAAATTTGCAGGGAGCCTGGTAAAGAGCAGGATTCTGTTGTGCCCAGCTCTCATAAGGCTGGACGTCTTAATTTAGTCTTACACTCATTCTCAGATAAGTGCACAAATACCCAATTTCATTGTCCCTCGCATGTCTACGTTTAATTTGACACAAAC
>JAULCD010223602.1:0-10496 GCA_032361085.1 Calliostoma canaliculatum
CAATCGTTTAGGCTTACAAATGCCAAAATTCGTTGTGAACTGTGCACTTTCCAAAGAAAAACTTCGTTTTTCTTTGGAAAGTGCACAATTTACAACGAATTTTGGTATTTGTAAACCTAAATCACTGGTTTAGAAAGATAGTTTACGACGTCGTAAATTTACGACGGCTTTGTGTATCGGTACCTGAAAGCGCATCCCGCCAGGGCTCGCTATTTAATTATTTTCACAAGTTTTTATTTTGGAATTTTAACCCAGGTCGTAATCTCTATTGTTGGTTGAAATGTAAATAAAACCACACCGCTCAATCGACAGTTCTGGGCGCTGAATAGGGTAAATTTCCCTAACTTGTCAATTGTTGAAAACTACAATACATTGCATGACGAATGACTTTTCTGTTCACCTAAAACCTTACGGAAATATTAAAAAGCCATTCCTTAAACGACACTAAAATGTAAAAGGATTGTGTTCACCTCTTTATTTTTACCCGCCATTAATTTCATGCTGAACTTTTCATGCAGAAGTATATTTTCTTTCAACGAGTTTGTTGAAATCTGACAACAATAAGTCGACGATAGACTCGAGTGAATTTCCACCCGTGTCACGAAGTGGCATTAAAAGACTTTTCTACGAAGCAACAGCGAAATTAACTTTTAAATGTGAATTTTCATTGTTCGTGGATTTAAGAAAAACACCATACATGCACTGACACGATTTTAAGCAACGTGGGGCACTGACCCGTTTGAAAGATCTACCGGAGAAAACACACAAGGATAATGTACCCGGGCCAAAATCAGCCGCCCGGACGTTGGAATCGTTTAAAGCTGTTATTATGAACTGAAGCCCAAAGAACACGCCCATAGTATCTCAAAATACTACTCATTAGTTCATTCCAAGTTCTAACCATTGTAACGCACGGCCATAGATAAGAACCGAGACTCCAAAAAGCTAAGGTTCGATAAACTTGTATACAAGAAAATAACGATATCGGGGCGCAGACAGACACATTTATTTTGTTAAAAATATTGTAAAAATAAATTTAAGATTTTATGATAATCCCCTAGGTTCCTCTGCTGATATTGGTCACTAAAAAATCAAATTAATTTTTGTCAAAATCGAAAACAACACTGCAATTCCTTTGAGACTCGTGCTATCACAGTCGCCAAAGATAACGATCCCCATTAATATGCAACTAGTGTAGATTTCAACATTAACTGAAATCTACACGATGTATATTAACTTTTAGATCCCACCGTGAACAAAATCGAATATTTGACGAATCATCGGGGATAGATATTAAGAGTTCATTGGATTTCATAAGCTTCATGGGCAATACGAAATTACACATTTTACTAGCGTATTTATTACTATTTCATTGATTACTCTGCTAAACAAAGAAATAGTTGTCCAGTTTATAATTAAATGTTTTATTATTTTCAAAAAGCTAAATTAAAAAAATAGCAAAACAATTAAATTTAACTGTATTTGTAATTTTAACAAAAATATTTCCATCTTGGTCATAATAAAAATAGTTATTTCTTTGCTTCTAAATTTAACAATTGTAAAATTAAAATTATAATACACAATTTATGAAAAAAATACAAAATACAGACCCTAATTAAATGATTTATTTTTTTTTCTTTAAATGTATGTCAACTTTTTTTAAATCTCATAAATAAAAATTACCAACATTGCCCATCATTTATACTTTCAAATATGTCCATTACCATCTTAAAAATAAGTGACAATTACAGGTAAAATGGCGGATATCTGTGTTACTGTGACATCGTCCGCAAATGTCGTTTTTACGATAGGCCTATTGAGATTTTTATTCATTAATGCTCGTAAACATGATCACTTCGCGTCGCCGGCGGCTTTAAAAATCTCTGTTCTGCCCTTAAAAATGACCGTCAAACAAACAAAATCGCCATAAAAAACAGCTTTCATTATATACCGTTTACTGTTTAAGGTATGGTAATTTCAGATGCAGTTACAGACTAGCCAAGTGAGTAAAACAATTGCGTGTATCATGAAAGTCACGTGCAGGCCTACAGACAAAACAATATGTTCCTGTCAGATTTTGTTATATCCAATTTTATATAAATAAACACACCTGAATTAATTTAACCCTAAGAGCGCCAAGCTCAATATTTGTTAATTTCAATGTCCAAATTCTAGTATTATACTGTTGAAAACCTATCCTGTGAGAATTTGTTTAAAAGAGCTCCTTTCGGAGCTCTTTTAAACAAATTATCACAGAATAGGTTTTCAACCGTCATACTTTTAGTTTTAGATTTTGTTAAATTACCGTGGCACTTTAATGGTTAAATTCGCATAAAATAATTCACACAGAAAACGAATGAAAGAAAAATGTGCTTACCTGTTCTTGATTGTTTGTGTCCGAGTTAAGATCAATCGGGGTATCAGAATTTGTAGAATTTACTGTCGTTGAAGAAGATGAACTTTTGCAAGGTGTGCAATTTGATCCCCCCTCCCGGTCATCTATCACCAAGTCTATTGGCATTTTGCCTTTCAAACAGCTGATGTAACGATGGCAAAAATTGTCACAGAGTTCGTGCACCTATAAAACAATAATACAAATTTCCATTTAGAATATTTGGCTACAAAAACATTTCTGGCATTTCCTTTATTTAATTAGAGACAGAGAGCGGCGTATGAATTTTCACGAATCTAAACTAGCTAAATGGGGTGCACTGGAAATCCTCGGCTAATTCACAAATCTGAAATTTTGATTCGAAAATTGGTCAGCAAAAAGACCAACGACAGCATACATTTCGAAGAAGGATTTTTCTTCATTTATTAGATTAGTAATCCTTATGCCTTATTAGAGTCTTTCGAATGCTGATCACGGCTAAACGCTCCAAGCAGAGCCCAGCTTTTATTGTATCTAGTGCCTCCACCACCATGGCGAAAACGCGTCGTCTGCTAGAAGCCGCCATACTGTACGAGATATTGACCAAAACAAATCCAGTTTCGCATTTTCACGGACGTTTCTAACGGCTACTACAAGCGAAACACGCCTTTTAAAAATTCACAAGCTTTAAACAATATTTAAAAATTGAACTTTAAACATCTTGGGTAATATATGGTAAAAAATGGAACAACACCTAGCAATTGGAAGGCGAAAATGGAATGCGAAGGACTAAAACGTTTAGCGTATACCAGTGCGGTTTACTTAGTGTTATCGCAACGGGCCCAATGTGTTTGCATAAACTTGAGGAAAATGTTGTTATCAATGAATGAAATTTTCTTTTGTCAATTTCATACCGCTGTCACTAAGAAAATTAGTAAAAATCACTTCACGGACAAATAAAACAGGCTACACCCTTCATTTTCAAATTCACCTGACAGTTTTAAATTTAGCGATATTTCCACTCCACATAAAGCATTTTTATTCAAACAATTTACTGCTCAAGTATTTAATTAAACACATAATAATAAAATTACTGACTAGTTAATACGGTTAGAGATTTAATCAAAATTTATCGCTAATGCGTATTGTTGCCAATTTCATGACATATATTGTAACCGACACCGGCCGAACACCGGCGTATCATGCGATGGACACATGAGTTGAACGATTGATAACAAATTCTTTGTTCACCTGTTTTAAGCGTGAAAAACACAATACCATAACGACGACAACTGTCTCTATAATATGCAAGGGGAAACAATTCATTCAAAACAATATATATAAAACACTTACCTTTTCTAATTCCAACAGATGAAAACGTAAAACCTGAATCGACTGAATCATCTGAAATAGAGACATAAACGAATACTTTAAAAAAGAAAATTAATTCGACTATTTATCGTAGAAATTTCAACGATTAAAAAATTATAGTTTTAAATTTTGGGTAAAAAATGTAATTTTAAACCAGACCATGGGCGAATACAGTGTCTCAATTTCCACTCGGACCAGATGCCAATTAAAGTTTAATTTATTTTATTTTCAGCCTCTTGGGTTTGGGAACACTTGCGCCCTAAAAGTATCATTTCTGGAAGCTAGTCGGGCCCCGCAACCTAATCAACTATAGATGGGAAAGTCGCATATCAGTTACATGCTGTCTTTTGTTTTGGAAGACGCGTACCCCACCGGAGGTTTAGCAATAAAACCATCTGGAACGTTTTTCTCGGGCAGAATCAGTCTAAAGTAAAATATCCCGTCCAGGCGCTATTTCAGGATTTCCCCAGCGCCTCACGGTTCATTAGCGGGACTGGGAGAATTCGACCTTCTAGCGAAAACATGGGGCAAGTTGAAGCTCAAACTACTCGCTCCGTTTGCGAAAGAAATTTCCAAAACGGTCATTTGGCGGTGTGGCACTTGGCGTTGATGAAACTAGACCGTTCCGAATCACAAATCTCCATCGACTTTGCCACAATGGCGCATTGGGGATGAGAAGAAATAGTCGTTATTAGTTCCGAGTCGGAAGCAAGTAAATTACTAATGATTTGGGGGAAAATAAAAACCAAAACATACCAAGCTGTCCAGTTCATGGTTTGCTGAGAAGAATGGTTTCTCCGAACGAGCCTGCCAAATCAAAAATTAGAAAACAGGAAAAATATGTATTAAACATATAAATATTAAAGGATAGAATGTTTGGGAGGTTTATCAATAAAATAATCATATAAGAACCGTTTCAGACTTATGAGCCGTATTTTAGTGTCGGCTTGACCAAATAAATTCAACGTTATTTCAAGCTTTGTTACAAAAATGGCCCTGTTCCCGCAATCATACTAGGAACAAATATAACATCGATGTTAAGTATTGGGGTCTATCTACAAAATCCTACCAAATGACATCGGAACAACTATTCCGGTCATTTTATTTTTATTATGTCTCTCATTATCTCTGCAAAGCGCTATTACTCTCGAGCGAGTGGTGATGAAATAAAAGGCTGACAATAAACCCAGGCATTGTGCAAAGTTACAATAATAAAATTCTCACTTTTCCCCTATTGTCTACGATCGAAGAGGAATATCTAAACAAGTAATGAAATGTGCTGGGTTGATTGGAAATCATTATATTACAATGCATGGCAACCAACTCGTTTTAATAATTCCTTCAATACACGGTTACTAGAATTGGCCAAAAAACCTCACCGACCTAGAAATTGCAGATGCATTTAATGTGCCTAAAATATTAAAAGATGGATTAGATTTCGGTGGATAACGACGCGAAAATAATTGAGAAATATAATAGGAATTGGAAACGATAATGACTGATTTGTATACATACGAGAACCTGTTTGCTGAAAACTGCTATATCTTCGTTGAATGATTCCGACGAACACACGTCTCCCCCTGCTACCCCAGGTTCCCGGGGGGTACATGTGGCTAACTCGCATTTTTCAAAAATTAGTGCGAGGAGTGGGAAAAGTGCGTGTCTGAAAGAGCGGAAAAATAGATACAGTTATTTTTTAACATCACAGACACGGCGGCCATTTTGAGTGCCGCTTGATAGTGCAAAACATCCCTGTTTACATCGCAATCAGCGAATATCGGGCCGAGATGATCACATAAAATGTTGACAGCGATTCAAGGACGTCATTTTGACTCAGAAATAGTAAAGGACAGAACCACTAAGCAAGTGTCAAGAAGAATCTAGTCAAAACAAGCCACGGCGACCCGCGTTATAACCCAAACATTCGATAACTGGTGTAGAACCGTCGTAGAATATCCGGCTTGGTTAACACGTGCCGCTGTTTATGAATTAAACTTTGGACCTAGGCGCGATATACTAGCTGATACTATAAACTGGTACGTAGGTATACTTACGAATATATTGTATCTTTATCCCGTTTTAGTTGATTGTCTTGTGTGGAGGGTATAACCCCCGGCATACTGCTGCTGGTTGTGTAGGGTGGGTACTGGTGAATGGGGGACGGGCCGTGATTGAGGCTGCTGGAGGAATGGGTAAGGGGGTGACTAGGCAGAGACCGGTGGGGGTCGGAATACATCCCTGCCTCCATGCCTCCGTAGTGTGGAAGCTCATTGTCAAACTGCAAGAAAGACGCACACCTTGCTCATTGCAAGTACAGATCAGAGTATCAATTTCTCATAAATATTACAAACAGGAGCCGTAGTGCTCATAAATTTCAGTTAAAACAAGACTGTTGGGTTGACTACTTACCCGCTGTGCCATCGGGGAGAGGCCCGCCACTCTCAAATCTAAGTCCAGATATTGCGTAAGTTTTTACACTTCCACGGCCAGAATGGTATAAACAAATCCCGTCGCCTGTCAAAGTAGAAACAAACTGTCAAACAGCGTAAACCTCCATACATCCATACACGTTGGTCTCCCCCGTCATCACAACCTTAGTTTAACAACTAGCCTGTCTCAGCCTATAGCTAGTACCACTAAATCTGTCAATCAAGCCTAGGTTACTATAGAACGGGATAACAAATGAGCTGTCAAGTCCTGCCCTGCCTTGGGCGATCTGACTTCCAACAGGAGGGGTTCTCCCAGCAAAACAAACTAGCGCACGCTCTCTGGGTTCCCCAACACCATACACAGGGTAGAACCGGAGAGATGATGTGGAAATGACACGGAACGAAGCTTCCAAGCCTGTCCGAACTTTTTCCAGTCCACGACTGCAGTTTCTACCAGCAACCCGGTGTATGGCAGCGGGAACACATCAGAGCTATCGAGTTTTCTCATTGTTTATCTCGATTGCGCTGTAATAGTTTTTCGCCTAACTCTGGCTTTCCTGCCAGTCTATTTCTACATGGTATTCCAGATAACATCTACCATCCGATAGCACTCGTCTTCCCCAGCAGAAAAACTAAGCATGCGAAGAAAATCGGTTCGGCGCCAGTATCCAGTAACCATTCTCTGCGGAATTAAATTACCGTCCCGGCACTAATTTAATCTAGCTTCCCCACGTGTTTTCATCCACGTTAAAGCAAAACATATTTAAACCATGCATATACCTAGAAGGTTGTCAGTGGCAAATTCCGTATACTCCACGATCCAGGCTTGTGACAGAATGTGTGAACTATATTTCTTTACTGTTTATCATCCGACTAGCTGAGAGACTGTCATATGATGTGTGAATACCCGTCTTCCTTACACTCCGCCCTACCGGCCACGCGGAGAAAATGGACTAGTCCGTTCCGCCCCTAGCTCCGCCCACCGTCAGCTCTGACACTCAAGGGTAATCGGGCGTCAGACAGCGACCAATCACAGGGCTGTCTAACCCACACCGCGCAAATTCGACTTCTGGCCAGCTTGAGCGCGAGTCTCTAGCTGAAGCGCAATCTTGGGACACCGCTGTACAATGCAACGATATTTTTCTGTGAAAATGCGTATATGATACTGGGAACGGACCGGCGTATTAACAATTTGGATAAACCTAACCACTGGAATAAGCATCGCAGATCAACGCTGGATCTCTTGGTTTTGTTCCGTTAAAACCCTTGGCGTCGCATGAAATTCTACTCTCGATTCTTTTTCCCCCAGCTTTTGGAGAAGCTTTTCGGAGTAAAGATGCTACAAAATATAGTTTGGTTGACGGCATTTCATGTGTGAGTTTCCGCTAATTGTTTAACCGTATGTCAGTAAACTGTAATTGTTTTATGGCCAACTACAATGACCAGGCTACCGTCGTTTCGAGATGGTGTCCATTTCACCCACATCTGAAATTGACATCAGTGTTATCGGCAATGATCTGTCGGAATTTCATGTCAATTTAATCCAGATTGCCACCACTTGAGATCGTAAAATACCATTGCTATACAACAGTCATATTACCTATTAAATTCCGTGTCAATTTCTTAAGTCACCTTGATCTAATTAACACAAGAACTTAATCGCTGCCAACGACTAATTAAAAACAAGCGTTACAGTGTGTACGGTTATAAATCCCAGCATGAGAGCCGATATATTTCTTGTAGCGTGGTGTCCCATCTTTAAGAATGGCTAAGCAAATCGTCACAATTTTCCGCTTCATGATTTTAGTAGCCGAACACGAATAAATCAAACCCCCATAGTTAGAGAAACATTAATGGTCTTACAGTATAATAGTCTATAAATGGACAGTTACAGAATTTAAAGATATTTCCCCCAAGTCGTTACCAGGGCAATTGTCTGTGAATTTGTTTACAAAATTTTCCCAAATTAAACCGCTGTGGGTCTTCAGTCCGGATTATTTTACCATAATATTGACTGTTTGGCATTCCTGGTACATATTTCCGTGTGTTCATAAACGTTAAAGGTTATTTTATTGAGAATAGATGTATCTATTATGTAAGTGGAGTAAGTCCCGATAGTTTGTCGGCCCTTTCAACTGATGTTCAGTCGATATAATGAACGCATTTATATACAGAAATCGTGGAGACTAACTTTACCTACACCAACAGTCTGCACAGAATTTAAATGACATTTAAATGATATATTTACATGAATTTGCCATCGACACAAAAAGAACTGCGCTTTATTGTGAATAGTATTTTAAATTCATGTAAATGGCCTCAAAAGTGACAAGTTGTGGATTAAATACATGCGCAAAACTATCATCGTTTTATACATTGTATGATTAGATTTCTGAACATGTTTTCTGTGATGATTTGGAAGCGAAATATCCATCACGAGAAACTAATGCTTTACATACGATTTTGACAGACGCTAATACCATTTCCAACATAAATCAGATGGCTTTTCATGACATATTAGCTATGTTAGACTATTAACTATTTAGTTCAGGATTTTTTGGTGGCAACTTATAATTCGTAAGTTCACGACGCTTCGAGGTATATGCTTGCTCCTTCATCAGAGATGAAGGAGCAAGCATATGCCCCGAAACGTCGTGAACTTACTAACTAGAAGTTGGCATCCCAAAAATCCTGAACTATGTATCATCACTCCTAAAAATATCTTTTAAAAACTATTTTCCAGTTTATCATTAAGTTTCAAAATAAATCCATCTGGATGTTTTAATGTATATCCGAATATAACAATAACTGTTATAACAAAATAGTTTAATTTAAAAAAAAAAATGTTTAAATTATATAAATAATACACAAACAGTACGAAATTTAAAAATAAAGTTGGGCCCTAAAACGGGAGCATATTGTTTCATTAACCAAAAAAACTTTGATTGGATTTCTCCATCGTTTGTGAATGCAATCATTGGGTAGCAATTCATTTGCTAGTGATGATAAAAAGACAAAAACCTTAAAAGACACATCGAAAACGAAATTAATCAAAATAAACGTCTAGTGTCATCATTTTCAAAATTTGATGCCAACTATGCGCATTTAAAGTAACCAAGGCGAATACCTAGGGGTGTGTTAAAAGGTCCCCACAGACGTATTTCGCAGACTGATTGGCGTATAAATTATCATTTGTTGTCGGAACACGAATCATTTGACGAGAAAAATGTGTAGGTTATTTCAAAATTAGAAAGAGAATAAAACTGGCGAGTTTAAAAAATAATAAACCCGAATCATAGTCAATTTGAAGGGTTGTGTATTTCGTATTTTGGTTTATATTGTGATTCCTGGAAACACATGTTTTTAAAGAAATATACAAGTTGAATCATACTTTTTGAAAATTAAATTTAAAAAAAGTAAAAGTTAAGAATTTTGACATGTTTAAATTAAAAAAAGAAAAATAATATTTTACAAAATATACAATATCAAATTGTGAAAATATAGTACATGCGAAATGTATATGCATACATGTAAGTTGCGAATGTTTACGTGAATGTATAACCAACTAGAGCGGAATAATTGCGTTGTTATACTGACATATAAATAATGTATTGATAGAATTATATTAATTTGTCATTTTGTTGGACAGTTTAGGTAGAAATGCTTAACCTATGGCACCAATTGACTATAAGGACAATCATTTCTGTTAGTAATCTCTCCACTGCAATATGAATTTGTTATTCTCTGCCTTGAATAGACTGATCGTGAAATTCAATAGCAAATAACAGTAATCCAAACTTGTGTTGCAGTTAACAAATGTGTAAACATACGGTTTAGGATGACAGATATTGACAAGAAAAGCGAATTTGTCAATCAGTACTTTGGAGAAATCCACCTTGTCTATTTCAAAGTAAACCGCCCTCTCGGATTGCGGTGCTACAACAATGCCAACCCTGCTCAGAACACATGGGTTTTGTATCACTACTGCAATATACAAGTCCACAATGAAATAGACACTTGCCTCGCGAGCTCGTGCTATTGCTGTCGCAGGAAGCATTGAAAAGCCATAGAAAGCGCATATTAATCTCAGAATAATAACAACAAAATGCTGCAACTTTATTCCACTTTGATGTTCTGTTAAATGAGTTTTGCAGAGTATTCGGGGCTGCAGGTGTCTTGTTAACGTTATGCCGTTTGTTGAATAGTAATCTGGGCTTCATTCCTCAAAGCGATCTTAGGCTAAGTTGGTTGTAAGTTCTAAAATATAACATTGGCTTACGACTGTCGTAGCGCAGAGATCGCTTTGGAACCGGTGCCATTCGGCA
>JAULCD010223713.1:0-10496 GCA_032361085.1 Calliostoma canaliculatum
AAATGTTGTGCTCGGCACTTTAAAGGTTAATAAGATAGGTTTTTAGCTACAGTAGATGACACGTTATTTTGTGCCATTATGATAATAAAAAAGTTAGGGTTCGCACCAACGTTGTAGGAAAGGTCGGGTAACCAGAACCACAACATTATTTTTGGGGGCCTTAGTAGCTTTTTACGCACATTTTCACAGTTTTACTTTCTTGATAGGTATTTTATGGATGCCAATTTCTTTACAGAGTAAGGTGTGAAGTTTAGGAACAGATTTTTGTACCGTTGTCAAGTAAACTGACAAGTTTGCTTGACAACGGTACAATAATCTGTTTCAAAACCTTACTGTATAATAGAGACATTGTCCATATAATCCTATTCAGTTTGGTACATTATCACAGGTTACGTTTCAGAAACCAAATGTGATACTAGTTTGTAGTTCTATCAAAATAAATCCAGCATTTCAAGAGGTAATCCAGGATTCAAAAGGACACAGACATTGTTTACTGTTTTGTGAAACATAATACTCACTCGTCTGATAAACAAACATTTGTCAACGTGAACTTTGATATCCCAATAGAGTCGTATTACCTGAGGAGATTAACATTGTCCTGGTATGGACAGGTATATTCCAGTTAATACAAACATATGCCTGAATAGGGTATGTCACGATATGGGTCACGTTTCTTAATGCTATCTTAGTGTTAGATGATCGTAAGGGAATTTTGAAACAATGTCATGTGGAGTTGTTTCTTATCATAGACTTACGAGTGTCGTAGCGCAGAGATCGGTTTGGAACCAGTGCCAAAAGCGATATCTGCGCTACGACAGTTGTAAGCCAATGTTATGTTTTAGCACTTGAGATCAACTTAACCTAAGATCGCTTTGAGGAACGGTGTCATGTACTTATGACAGTTTATCATCTACTTAACTCTGTGACTAAGTAATACATAAATATATATATTACCAATTGATACATGCGAGGTTATGTCACAATGTGGGCAAAATGAATGACATAGGTGTACAAATTCCTCGCAAAAAGTCAGTATGGGCGAAAGCCAACTGCGCCAAGCTATGAATTTTCATCCCTACACTTCATACTTTGACCATTTCATAAAACGTTGTGTGCATGACGGGTGCCACGGTTAGAGCAAGACATGTTTATCCGTTTCCCAAACACCTGGTAATTCATAAATCTGGCTGTCATATGTGTAATGATGTTTGTTCACCAGGGCCCCGTTCCTCAAAAGCGATTTTAGGCTAAGTTTTTTTTAATTTTTGAAACAATGTCTTGTGAAGTTGTTTCTTATCATAGGCTTAAGACTTTTGTAGCGCAGAAATCGATAAAGTATGCACAGTCTAAAAAAACCTTGTTTTTCTTTCGCATGTGCATATTTACAATGATTTGGCATCTGTAAACACAACCAAGTGATCCATTAAGCCTATTACTTTGATGTCTTACTTTTAAGTGATGGAACGCAACACATAACAAATTAGTTCAGACACTGGCAGACTACGAACAACAACATACGGCGTGTTAAAAGCTCTAAGTCTTAGAGTCACTATGTTTATTTTCTGACTTATAAAACAGTTCTCATTGGTTCACCATGCTAGATTAGCAAGGTAGCTACCAGTACTAAACATCAGTTCTTGTTACAGGGCGAAAAGCGAACGGTTCTTTGAAACGTTGTAGTTTATTGTAGTTATTCCTGTTAGCTGCAACAACCCCATTCGACCCCGTTCCACAAAGCTCTCGCAAGGTTAAGACGCTGTAATCTTTCCTAAAAAAGCTCGCTGAGGCTGAGATGTTAAAACGTCCATCTTAGCGCTCTTAAAATAATCCCTACATTTACAACGCAAAGAGCAAACGATTCTTTGAAACATTCTAGTGTACTGTTATTTCAGTCATTCGTAACAACCCCTGTTAGTTCAAGAAAGCTTTCGTAAGATTAAGGCGTCATAAAGTTCAAACAAGCGCTCTCTGGTCATCCCTTTTATCTATTTAGCAAAGCACTCTGATATGTCTTTCGTTTCTTGTTACGAGAGTTAAGAGGCTCAGCCTCAGTGAGTTTGTTGAACATTACCCTGACCAGTTTAAGCACATGAGCGGAACGAGGTTTCTTCTAAAGATCCGGCTAAAATGACATGCGCAGACGGTGGATGTTTGACCTTATCACACGATTTATTCCTGAGCAATCCCACCAGGATTGTAAACTTTAATTTACACATTCAAAACTTGCCATTCACCGTATTATTTTAAAAAAAACTAACCTACAACTACGCTTGTTTTTTCATTTTGGTTTTAAGGTTAAAACGATTCGTTATGATATGTACAGTTTTCGAAACAAAATGTCATTTTTTAACAAGTGTATAGTTTATAACGATTTTGGCAATCGTAACGTGAAACTTTTTGTTAAGTATCTACGCACTACAACAAATAATAATTTATAACATTAAAAAAAACCAAATCAAAATAGGTGCCGAACCACTATCCGAATATAAAACCACTATGTATTTTTCCCATCGAAATACACCGCCATAAATGAATAATCCTTTTGTTGAAGTCAGCAATTTTTCTAAAATCGTATATCATAGTTTGAGCGACAGTATGTCTTAAATTAACTGTACAAATTTAATTATATAAAAAGATAATCCCATAAAAACAATATGCGTCATTATATCATGCAAATAGCTGACCTTGTATTCCGTCATGTCGCCATAAAAGTCAGCATAAGGAAGCTCGTGTTTAGCTAACATGTGACGGATCTGTCCGGTGTTTACATTAGACTGGTGAGATGTTTGTGGTGTTTGTCAGGCGGAGAGTGATCCACGCTGAGGATTATGCAAGGAAACCTTATCTCCCGGAGGTGGCTGTCAGACAGGTGAGTGTCGCGGCGAGTCTTCCCACACGAGTCTTGAGACGTCTTAGTTCTTTCCGTGTGGATGTATGACATTTATCTTACCAGTGCTAGCCCCCTTTCCCCGATCTTAGCGTTACGATGATCGTAAATGTTTTTTTTAAAACGAAGTCCTGTGGAATTGTTTCTTATGATAGGTTTACGACTGTCATTGCGCAGAGATCGATTTGGAACCGGTGCCGTCAACTTAGCCTAAGATTGCTTTGAGGAACGGGGCCCTGGTTTACAAATGCCAAAATTGTTGTGAAACTGTTTACATTCGTAAAAAGACCGACAACAAATGAATTTAATTTTTAAATATTAAAACGACTCTAAACTTAATTTACTTTGGAGGGAGCAAATATTACACTGATTTCCTAAAGGGTGTTGGTGCCCAAAACGTTATTAAACGTTCTGACACGAATAAGTACACCCCTTTTCCCACACAAGAATCCCCCAAACAACCAATAACATAACAAACCTTAAACAAAAGAACGAAACACACTTAACGCCAACCTCGTTTTTAATTGTGCGTTTTTTGTGTTTTATTTTTCTCAGAGGAAAGTGACAGTTGATAACGATTCATGCACTTATAAACACAAATCATCAGCAAAACACGCTCTTCTTAAAAAAACCAAGCTGACTCGTTGTTGACATTTCTTAATATCTTAGAAACACACTGTTTGCAATAACTTTGGCACTTGTAAACAAAATCCACTTACGTAATATGATGTTTATGTTATGATTAAAAAAAACTAAATGCAGAGGATATTAAAACTTGTCCAATTTATTTACAAATGCAAAAATAGGGGTCTTTCCAAAGAAAAAAATGTGGGAAAGTGAACAGTTCCCAACAGTTTTCACTGGAAAAAAACGTGTAGAAATAATTCAGCGGATTTTAAAAAGAAATCTCATCAAACCAATGGAAAAAGTCGCTGAATAATTTCTATACATTGTTTTACAGTGTTTGCTCTCGTAAACCGAACCCATGTCAGTCGATGTCTGTCATGCACTCAAATAGTTGTCGCTAAGGAGGAAAAACCACGTCTGGAAATATGAAATGCATTTCCTTATATCCTGTTTAGTATCATGACTAATGGGATGTTATTTATGAAAAGCAAATGTAACCGTCTTATCTTTTCCGTTTCTTTTAAAGAACATACATTATTAATTCTTTGAGAGACATTAACCCTTACCGTGCGGCTCACGGAAATATCCGGGTCAGGCTGGCAGCCTGACCCGGATATTTCCGTAAGCCGCATTGACAGACCGACGGCGATGCTGAACGAGGCGCTAATTGGGATAGTCAAAATCCTTCTGGGACACGCCACTCAGAATAAGATCTACAAAACCATGCCGCACGGTAAGGGTTAAGAGGGTAACTTCGATGTCAACTCTTTTGTGCGTATGTTCGCGACGTTTGGGGGCATATGCTTGTTTCTTCATCAGATAATAAAGGAGCAGGCATATGCCCCGAAACATATGCACATAGAAGTTGGCATCCAAAAATCCTGAATTATTAATCTTTAAACAGAAAATAAAGAATGATTTGCTAAATTTAAAAGATCAACAAAAGTAGAGGTTGCATACAATATGGTTAAAACCAGTTCTTTTGCTTCGTTGCGCCTTTCTTTACTTCACATTTGGATCTGGAAGCTGCCCGCTTGAGTTCATGGCAAATTAACCTCTTAACGAGACAATAAGCGCAATGCCTTCAAAATCATTCTGTATAACGGCTGTGGCTTTGGTTTTTGAAAATTTAAGACCGTAATGCCGAAGTAGGTTTTTTGGGGTCGTGAATCCTTACGGTAGGTTTTATTATCCTACTTGTGACTATGTGCATGACGGGTGCTACTAGTAGGACAGGGCATGCTCACTCTTCGCGAACACCAGATGCCATCACTGAATTTCAGTGTTTCATACACATAGCTTCTATATTTATATTGCCAGAATGTCCAATGGAATCTGTTTTCACAGATAACGATTTTGGTTATTCTCTGGAGTTGATATTTATATTTATCTTTTAATATTTTTGTTTTAATCAGGCAAAGTTGTCAAACTCATAGTAAGCTTGTATCAATGTTGCGCGTGGTCCAGTGCATAGCACGAATGATCACAATCAGGCAAAGTTCAGCAATGTCGGGTCTGGATTGTCACCGAATGGGTGACCCGCTCGGCTTGCTGGATTCTGAGAGTATCTAGGGATTTGCCCTGCCCCACAATGTGGCACACGTTGAAAAGCTTGTGGTGTCACCCTAGGGAACTGACTTTGTTCGAAGTGTGCCTCTGTTATATGTGCAGTATAACTGGGTACCTGGTATGAAAGACGTAAGTAATGTGAATGCTGTATACTCCCGAGGGAACAATAACAATAACAATAACAATAACAATATCAATATCAATATCAATATCAACAATAAGAATAATTTCACCACAACTGATCAATTTTATAGTTTGCAAAGCTGTCACCTGTCGCATTTGTCTTTCTTTGTCAAACAGTTGCATGTGAATGAAACATGAAAATTAAATAAGGAAAATGCATCAAACATTCATTTTGACTAGATGTGAGTAGAATTTAGTCTGTAGAAATCTACCACTCACAGATTTCCAAGTGATCAGGCATTGATTCGATATGTGTAACCTTTTTTAAAACTAAAACATAAATTTAGAATTTTTAAATACTTACTTTGTTTTTACCATCACACCAGGCCAAACCGTTTTGTTGGGAATGCCCAAAGTTGTTGTATTATGTTTGCTTTCTACAGAAAACAAGCTTTACTTTGGAAAATCCCAACAATATTGAAATTTGTTAACAAAATCCTTAAGCTTTGGACATTTCTTACTTACTTATGTACGTTGGTTTAAGTTGCCTTTTTCAGCAAGCTGTTCTCGGACACCCGGGTGTAGCCAGTACCCGATTTTAGCCGGAAGTTAAACTTGGGCTTGAAAGAAATAAGGCACTTAAGGTATAATTTTGAGATTTTAAAATTTGGACAGGTGAAACGTGGCTTTTACACGCTTTCTTGGCTGGTAATTTATATGTAATTAGTGATGACACTGATTTTAGTTTTGTAATGTCATGCAAGCTGTGTAACACCCATTGTGATGACAATGTGATATTTACATTTTAGTTTATTGCCCTGCACTGGATTATTATAGGATTAACTCGCTGAGCCAAAACTAATTGGCCTGTTAAGTATGTTGTAACAAAAACAATGCTTTACCTGTGTGACTCGGCTTAAGTGGTTCTTTAATCTTTATCATAATCCTTTGGACAAATTGGTGATTTGTGGCCAGAAGAAAAATCATTTTCGAACATCATATTTTTAACGTTTGGCATTGACAAGGAAGTTAACTTTCGTTCATTTAGTTGGGGCTTTTTAAAGGTGAACTTTGACATTTAGATTCAGGAATCGTTCTCAATTATTTTCAAATAGAGAAAGTATACAATGTTCAGCTAAACTTAAATGACATTAACTTTACCCTGGCCCTCCCGTATTGAGAAAAAAGTTAAGACGCCCCCTGTCCTTTCATTACCAAAAAGATAAAATTATTAAAAATAACTTGTTTTTGGTTTTGTTATTGTCTTTTCCTATAAATAAGAACATTTATTTTATTGTCATTCTTTAAATAAACAAAGGAGTTGAATAAGCTTCACAGCTGTAAATTGCTCGGTAAAACAAAGACTTATGTTTTAACAATCTGTACACCTGACCTGATTGTGAAACCCATTAAATAAACACTTCAGTAAAATATAAAACACTTTTTTCATCACTTCACTTCGTTTCTTAATTTTTCATTCTTTTTCTTATTGTATATAGAAGAACAATTGCGAAGTCCCAAACTATTTCAGGCGACCACTTCACAAGCAAATCCCTTATTGTTTTTGTTAACAGATTAGGTATTAAAGCGAATCGTTAATAAAGAAGATAATCCCCATTGATTTTAATTAAAGTTGTCGGGATTTGTGACGTGACACTGAACTTAAACGTAAACATCACAGTGCCATGGTAACCATGCTTATCACCGGACTGGTCGTCTATTGTGTGACTAATGAGTGTTAAGAGCAATATACCTGCCACAAACTCAGGGTATATAGGGATCTTGTCGGGGTCATTATTCTTAGGCTCACTGCGAACATTCACCAGTTTTCTTCTTAGTTCTAACCATATTTCACTTCAAACGCTCTAGTATGGACTAATGTGCATCTAAAATGAATCTTCTTGAGAACGATATACTGGTATCCTCCCAAAACCCCTACATCCCATTTCCCCTACAGCTTAAAATAACAAAGTTCACGGTTCCTTGTACTGCTAATCCCTAGTCTGTTACCTATTTCATACAATGGAACAACCCAAGAAACAACAATAGATTATGAAATAAATATTTAATTACGACTACAATATTATCATATATTATATATAAATTATTAGTTAAGTTAATGTCTACAATCAGTCATTGTATACAATGCCTGAAATATTTAGGCATTGTGTACACTGCCTAAACTTTTCAGGCATTGTGTACAATGGCTGATTAATTAACCCAATTATTGTACAGATTGACTGATTGACACATTGCAATGGTTGGTATGCTGAAATTGATTGCTCAGTACTTTGATTTTTCTGGTTTAAAAAGGAGCTAATAATTTAATACAATCTACAGACATTGCTCATATGCATTACACATATTTATTAAGCTAAATTTAGTTGAAAATTATCTGTCAATATTATTGATACTTGATCATGAATCAGAAGATGTTAGCAGCGATAAAGAAGGTAGAAATATACATTTTATTTTTTACTATACAATTTGTGTTTGAAATAATAAAGGCAATGAATTGACAACAGTTGTCATTAATAATCATGTAGACATATAATTAGTTGATATTCTTTTTAACGATGATCCGACCTATACGGATTTTGTTTTTTTAATTCTATTTCTTTTTAGATGGACGATCCTCTGGTTATGAATCATGTGATTCCTTAACCCCTCCTCCGTCATCTTCCGTAAAGACGAGAGCGCCACCTGGCGGACAGAAGGAAGTGATGCTATACAGCAACATGGAGTCTCTCTCTGACAGTCTCCAGTATATCCTCAGTATGCCCGAGTTGTGTGACGTCACATTCCTTGTTGGAGAGAGACGTGTTCCAGTTCACGGAGTCAAGGCCATCCTTGCTACGCGAAGCAGGTGCGTGACCAGATTTAGTGTATTGCAATGCATACGATTATGAGCATGACGTTAAGAAGGAATGAAAACAAACGCAAACTTACTACACCAAAGTGTATTAATGAACATACATATTATGTTTTGGCAAAAACATACCACTAACGGAATGTGCATATACCTTGATATACTATTATGTTGACCATGCCGTTTTTATTGGTATCATGAATTGTAGGGGAAGCAGGTGCTAGATTGAAGTGCAAGTATTTATTAATTTGCAAACGTATGTATACAAACTGACATATACAAAGTTATAAAAGGTACCACAATTAAGTAATAAATGTACTCGAGTATAAAATATTGTATCATTATTGTTTATTTATTTTTTGGTATTTTACAGAATATTTTATCAAATGATCCTACATCATCAACAAAAAGCAACAGAGTCAGTTAAACTGAAATATTTTCTGAAAAGAAAATCTAAATCAAGCGGATCCAGTGTCCATTCATCACTCCAGATCCCAGTCCCGGATTAGATCAGGACGTCTTCACCAATCTCATTTCTTTCCTTCACTCAGGGAAAGTTCACGTACAACTCTCAACAGTAACAGGTGAGTCATTAGGTTGGTCAATATAAATCAATTTACTTTGTCGTAATTTTGTAATAGTTTTTTTACTGCAGAAATATACCACATTAATAAGCGGTAATCTTTTAGGACTTAACAGTTTTCACAATTTGGTCGGTTCACCAATGTGTCCCATTACAAAATATTTATAGCCAACTGATTAAAGCTAGTCCTATTGCTCCGTTGAGCTGAACTACACGTGTAAGATATTGGTACCTCCGTAAGGGTTTTCGACAAGTTAAACTTTCAACGACAAATCAATTTCAACAAATCAGATTGAAACTTCTTTTGGCGTTACGGTGTTAGCTTTATACATGTAAATTCAAAAGCCAAAGCCGCATACTGTAGCAAAAGCTTCTGTAGGCAGTGCGCTGATTTGGTTCGTTGTTAATTCAATCAGGAGGCTTCCAGATCCTAATGTGAAGTGAAGAGAAGCCCAACGGAGCGAAAGAACTAGTTTAAATCAGATTGTGATTATAGTGAGTGAGGGTTTAGCGCAGTTTGCGACACAAAATAAGTATACATTACTTAAGTCAATGTATTCGTCCTATACATAGTACACACGAAAATGTCACTTTTGTACTATTTATCTGTTTTACTTAAAGGTCTGCTGTGTGCTGCTGTGGAATTTGGGCTAAAAGATTTGCAGAAAGCATGCTGGGATTTTATCAGAAGATGTCAAGGTCAAGGCCACCAAGATGTGTTACTCCAATCGGCTGAACAGTACATTCCGAAAAAGGGTGCTCAGAAGATAATAAACGAGCTGTTGTGTGCTTAATACGCACAAAATAAATAGCAAAGAAACCAGACGTCCAGGGAAACATGTCGCTGTGCTTAAAATAGAATGAGCTATTCCATTGTGATTAACATAACGTGTGACATTTTCAAATTGCTTAGATTACTGTCACATTTACCAAAATGTGAAATGCTTGGTTTCATTGTATGAAGACAAATGCTCGGGTGAAAATGAATGAGATGAAGAGGTTCTTATTGGCCTATATCAAAATATGAGGATGAGTTTCGAATGTGACCAAGTGCTGATATGTAGATTTGGACTGGAAGTCTTCATACGTTGTTATTTTTATTTATTATGTTATTTACCACTTTGTTATATTTTGTAAATAAAACTGTAATCAAGAATTTGTGAGTTGTGTTTACTTTGTGAAACATACTGTTTACCTGTATAAAGGTATCAAATTAAGTGATAAATGTTCACATGTTGATTACAAATTCTTAGTTGTTGAGTAGCGACGTTTTGATGTATATAGAATCTTACAGTCACCGTTATCAAACAAGTGATGTACATGTCGCTATTTAGCAACCAAGACGTTATGTCCTAATATGAACATTTATTAACAATCCAACTCGAAATGTCACTCAAACAACTTCGTTGAGGGGGTGCTATTTTTTTCTAATTAGAGGGGTACTGAGTGATGCTTTACCTTAAGTATAGTTGTAAGGCTTCGTTTTTGTCGAAGTTTCCGTGGCCGAATGGTTAAGACGTTGGGATGTTCAGTGCTGGCACCTGAGAGTGTACCTGACCTGAGAGTGTGGGTTCCAATCTACACGAGACTCAACCACGCAAAGTGATAGAATACTCAATCCTAAAAATAACATGTCGTTGTGTTTATTAAAATAAAAACATCAACACCAGAGAATAATCAAAATCGTTATCTGTGAAGACAGATTCCATTGGACATTATGGCAATATAAGTATAGAAGCTGTGTGCATGAACCACCGAAATTCAGTGAAGGCATCTGGTGTTCGCGAAGAGTGAGCATGCCCTGCCCTACTAGTAGCACCCGTCATGCACATAGCTTC
>JAULCD010223824.1:0-10495 GCA_032361085.1 Calliostoma canaliculatum
ACCATTGTATTATCAAAAAGTATGATACAGACAATACGGCGGGGGACATGCCGTCACATTAGTGACAAATACTTGTTTACCATATTTGCATATAAAATGAGTGGTGGTTTCATAGTCTATTTTGTTTATGTACAAAAAATGGAATGGTCAGACGACGACTGCATTACGCGATCATCTCTTTCTCTCCTGCACAAAGAAATAGACTGGCGACGCTTCTGGCCCGAGTTTCCAGGTCTACGACATAATGATGGGTACTGTTCAAGGCCTCGCTGATTGAGAAGGCTAACTTGGCTAAGGCGGCAGTGCTTGTCTTGTCCGCCCATGGAGTTACAACTTGCAAGCTGTATGCTGTCAACTGTGCTTTCTATATCGCTATATCCCAAGGCTTTTTGTGCAGGCCTTGCAACACCTTTTCAGGTGGTGGATTTTTGTGTGAGCGCCTTGGTTTGTCTCATTGCTCCGAAAGCTTCGAACATCTCGACCTATCTAGCAATAATCAGTTCTGTGATATTGTCGCCCACTTAGGTCGTGGATTTACTGACGATGTTTACGTGACCTCATGGTGAGAGACCCAACTCACAGGTTTTTTGTCCTCCAGTCCGGGTCCTGATGTTTTAGTCAATTACATTACAAACTAAATACGCTTGTTTATCGCTCGGAATAACCTACAAATCTATTTGTATGGAAATAAAAATATACTTGCTTGCCCCTGTGAGCACACGAACTTCTTCGCTCAGCTAAATCCGAGTATTTAGCTCCTTTAAGTTATTAAAGGTCTTCTAAGAACATCTATTTATCTTTATGTGACTTTATCCAAGCCTGTTTCTTCATATTTAGAGAATTATTCGATTTTTGTGACCGTCTACACTCACGGGTGTTGTTGACTGTTGTGGGTGCACTTTTTTAGCAAACCAACATGGCACCCAAGAAAACGTGCGCAAACTGTAGGCATACACTGTCTATGGTAAATCCCCACACTCGTTGTCCGGGTTGTTTGTTATTGCTTGGATTCAATGATTGTTCCAAAGATCATAGATGCACTGATTGTGCACAACTGACTGATACAGATTTTGGATTGTATCTGAAAGCGCTGGCCCGTCGTGCTTGTGACAAAAAATATAAACTCAAGAAAGCCGTTACTTTGAGGGATTCTGGTGATATACTTACAGTGACCATCTGAGCAGAGGAGACACTTGAAGACCCTGTGTCTGATACCTCGTCCTGGGACTCTGATGATCACTCCGAGTTCCGATCACACTTCTAAATGCCTATGAATTCATATCTCTCCGATACATACTGCTGTTGATGCTCCCACTGACAACGCCCCCTTGGTCCGATCCCCTAATGAGGTCCATGATCACGCACCTCCTGTCAGGTCGAAACCTGAGGTTTCTATGGCGCCACCACTGCCTGCTAAACCTCATTCTCATTATCACGATGGGTCTAGTGATAGATCCAGATCCAGATCCAGATCTCGTCGCCGCTCTAGCGAGGGTTCTCAAAGGAGTTTTTGTGACAGGTCGAGATCTCGCTCGTCGAGTTGATGAGTCCATCTCTTGATGATCTGTGCATTAAGCTAGCATTACAGTATGTTACTAAACTTAAGTCTAATTCTTCTAATTCTGCCTATGATTGTTTATTTGATCCCCAATATGCTCAGTTGTATTCATCTAAACCTAATGCAATCCTTCCACTCGGTATCTGCATTCAATACCACATTGAAGATGCAGATATTGACCTTCCTTCCATTGCAAAACACAGTTTGCTTACCATTCCACCGTAGCAATTGGTTAAGCCTAACATAAATTTACAATTAACTAAACATAAAAAAGCAGATACAAATGATTTAATCTTTCAACAGGAGTTTAATTAATTACGTGATCAGTTCGCTGGTCACAAGGCCGTATACACTGATGGGTCTAAAGATGGTCTTACAGTGGCAGCTGCAACTGTCACTCCATCTAAAACTATATAGCTTCAAGGCTGCATAATGGCAGCTCCATATTCACTGCAGAAGCTAAGGACATTCTTCTTTCACTTCAGCACATTTTAAAAGTCTTCACATTTTAAGTATATGATATTGTCATATTCTTTATCTTGCCTCCAGGCAATTAATAATTGTAAAACAGATCATCCCATTGTGAACGATATTTTAACTATGCATGAATCACTTTGTCTTGCCTAATACGACATCGTCTTTTGTTGGTTGCCAAGCCATATTGGCATTAGGGGCAACAGCAAAGCTGATGCAGCAGCTAAATTCACCTTAAACTTTAATCACATTTTATTGACTTAAGTTTCTTACAGAGACAGCAAACTGACCATTAGAACTTATATTAAGTCCCGCTGGGACCAATAACATAACAAACTTAAGGAAATCCAGCCTGCTCATGGCAATCATTCTCTTTTACAATTTTCCTGCTACAAAGCTGCTGTCCTGCAACGTCGTATTGGGCATTCTCATTACACTCATCAGTGTTGTGCCGACAGTGCGGCCTTGCGGGAATGGCGCAATATATTTCCTAATGGCGCATTAAATATTCCTTACTGCGTCCCCTATTGCGCGCCATGTTTCAATAGCAACCTACCTGTACTGAAAATCTTACTTTATTTACCCTCAGTTTTGGGGTCTCAGTCAATGACCAGTACATAAGTCGCAGGGGCGATTCACTCTCGGCTGATGTATAAGCCCTTCAGCGACTTTTTTCCTGCATAGTCACAAGTTGCGCCTGAATTTCTTTACTCACATTTTCACATGTTATTAAATTTTTAACCAAACATAAAAATGTTTAGCTTTTAAATTGTTCCTTTATTAATCTTTATTCTAAATCATGAAACTCGGCAGCGAAAATATTCGAGAAAGGAAGTCAGGAAGTTGACACGGGTGATATGAAAAGATAGCTAGGAAATCTAAATTGGACAGATGATCTGATTGCACGTACTATTAGCGCAGTGAGGACAAAGAAAAATAAACAAATGTAAGGTTGGAAATACGCTTTTAATGCAACTTTATTTTAAATATTATTAATTTTTAACATTATCTATTGTTTGACATTATTTATTGCCAAGACAAAAAAATCAATTTCGCTCGATGATTCCACTTTTTAACTTTCGGTTAAAAAATGGCGGCAGCTAGCAGTAATCAAATCTTTTCATTTTCTCTTCAAAGTTCTGTACCCATGTACAGTATTACAAGTATATTTTCATGAAATAAAATAATCTGTTTTAAAGAATATCATGAACAAAACATCTTTTCATGAATTTATCGAAGTGACTTATGTTATAGCATGAACAAGGTTCGAGACGGTCACGATTGGGTTGAATTTTTTCAAGAATTTGTTAGGTTTTATAGATAAGTCGCAGGTCGTTTTTAGAGATATTTTTGGGGTTAAAAAAGTGTGACTTATACACGAGTATATGCGGTAGTACTTTTAATAAGTTGTCGTAGTGTGATGAAACTCAGAAAAGACTGCCGGATGTTGATCTTCGGTAACAAGGCTAATAAAGGCTGAAACTGAGATCGGGAATGAAGTACATTAATATAAATATAAACTGAAAGTGAAACAAGGCAAAATGTATTTAATAGCAAGTACTAAATATAAATACAAACTTAGTAAAAAAAAAATGTGATAGAAAACTGAACGAAGTACGAAGCACATTACAAATTTACAGTGAGAAAGTATTAATATTCGACATGAAACATGAAATTAATTATTTGACAATAGCTAATAATTACAAGTGACTTTAACCGGAGACATTAACCCTTACGGAATTCCCCTCTGCGTGTTTGTGTGTGTTACGTTTTTATTTGATTTTTTGTTTATATGAAAACAATTTGGCAGTTTTATGTTAATATGGTTAATTATGATAATAAAGTTCTGAACAAGAAATGTCGCCAGAATATATATATGTTCACAAATGCATATCGCGGGATTCCCCTTTGTCAATTTGTGTGTGTTACGTCACAGTATATTGTGTACAAATAGCAGCTGACTTTGGGAAAAATTAAAGATAATTCAAGATATTTGTGTTTTACTCGTCTTTTATAAGGTAAGAAATTTTTAGTAATTGCTTTTAATAAATGTTTCATTGGGTAAAAATACTTTGGTGTAATATTTGTGACTAGTGGCCGAGTATAAAAACAAATATTTTATTACATTTATGATGTTGTGTGGAAACATGTTTCTGACATTTAGTCCATTTGATATTATGAGTAGATTGGCGTATTTAAAGCGCTGAAAATCAAGGTGTTACTTTTGATTTACTTAAGTTTGTAATAATAACATTTGTGTGTTCAACCACATTTTGCCTGTGTACTTGTCCATACACCAGTCGGTAGACTTCTGTTAACCAATACCGTGCGGCTCACGGAACGATCAGGTAGTCAATGTCAAATGCTACTGGCGGTAATGTTTCATCCGGGATTGGATTTCAGATTCTGGAAACCGTATTCCCAGCTCGGTCGCTTCAGGCTAATTCGCAAAAGTATGGTACTTTCAGCGGCGCATTACAGGTATTGCCGCCATAATTATCTATTATCCGGCTCAGGCATTCAAAAGAAAATTGTTTGAACTTCCCAGTGATAGAGATTTTGGAGAAATTCAGGGCAATTTTCATTGATTTTTAGCGCTTTCAACATGGCGAAATCTGACCGAGTTGTGATACGAGAAGTTAACAAAGTCAGAAACACGTTTTCACACAACATAATGTAATAAAATATTTGTTTTTATACTCGGTCACAAACATTACTGCAAAGTATTTTTTATCTAATGACACATTTATCAACAGCAATTACTTAAAATTTCTTACCTTATAAAAGATGAGTAAAACATATATTTCAAGATAGTCGGCTGCCATTTGTACACAATATACAGTGACGTCGCACACACAAATGCACAAGGAATTCGGTAAATACCCCATGCAATAATGGCTTGTAAACATGATATATCCTGGCGATATTTCTTGTTCAGAAATTTATTAAGAACATAAAACTCCCAATTTTCTTTATATAAACAAAAAATCAAATACAAACGTCGTCTCCTTTTGTTTCACCGAATAAGGAAGCATTTGTACGGGTGAATGTAGGCTGAAACATGTTTTTTAGAGTAAAAATGATGTTTCAATAAGCCTACATTTAGACGTACATCATCGCCAACCTAACTTACCCTTTGGAATATGGCCTGAGTTTGCTTTTTTACGGCGGCGTCACTTCTCTCCTGAGAGAAATGTGATATCACTATGCAGATGTGATCTGGAATACTTTTCAATTAGGATTTTTTTCTTAATTCCACAAGACCGTTTTGTAGCTTATTCTGAGAATAAAGCATTTGTTTGTCTGAAAGTAGGCTTATTAAATCATCGTTTTGACTCTTAAAAAACACTTTTTCACTGCTAAACAAATATGTTATGTCAAAGCTGTGTCAATGCTGGATTAGCGTACAAGAATCTGTTTTGAAACCTTGCACCTCACTCAATAAAGTGGTTGTTATCCATAAATCTTATCCAGTTATTTATCATTCAACCTTTTAACTTCTAAAATGCCAATTAAAGAAAAAAATTGGGCCATGCTGTTGATGCTGATTATTTGACCCAGGGATTTTCGAAGGAGATCAAACTGCCTAAATCTGCATACCTGGGGTATATCAAGGACTACGAGGGTGCGACACTGATGGGGTGTGAACTGAACCCACGCATCAAGTACACAGAATTCTCACAGGTTATCCGCAAACAGAAGGAGGTGAGATAATTCCCTAGGAACTGTTTCTCGAAGTTGCATAAGGCTATAACTTCGTAATCATCATTTTAGCATTTTTATCCATGGCATATAATGGTATTGGTGGTGATGGTGGGGGCGTTAGGGAAAGGATGCTGAAGAGTGGTGCCTTTCACTATTTTGGGAATTTTGTGATTGTTATTTTTCTCAGTTTCCATGGAAACAGTTTAGACGTTGTCTCAAAAAGGGCTGCATTTTGTTTTCGGAGCAGAACTCGAAAACTGTTCAATATTTTAAACTAAATTGTGCAGATAGATAGATCAATCGGGTGCTGAAGGGGTGCTTTTTACTATTTTAAGAATTTGTTTCATGCATTTCTTTTCCAGGGCAAAACTAGTGAACCGTTCAACATTTTTTAATGAAACTTTGCAGATAGATCAACCAAGTGCTAAAGTGGTGCTGTTTGCTTCTTTAGAATTTTGGGGATTTTTTATATTATTCACCTGTTTTGGACAAACTTAAAAAGGGGAATATTTTGTTTCAAAAGCAGAAATAGTAAAGTATTTGCCTGGATGTCCAAATATTTTGAGCCTTTAGATGCAGATTGTCCATTTAAGATTGACAACACTACTGTGTCTCACCATTTTCCTCCCCTTGAATCATTTAAGCGTTTGCCAGAGGACATGAATACTTCCTTTAACTCAGCTCTACCGTCGCAGGCCTTTGGCAAGGCTTTAACAGGACTAAAATATTCACTCTACAGAATGAATTAAATGTTGCCACTGACCAAAGATCTTGATTTGTCATTATTTACGCCACAAACCTCATACTCTGTTGATGATAAACACAAGTAGGCAGTGGACACTGCTGCAAGGCACCAAATGCTTCCCTTAGCTATGATCTCTACCACTGACTGTCTCTCGTATTTCAGGATCTCTCCAACAACGATTGTATGGGGCTGTCTACCTTAATGTGTGTCCAAAAGGGGTTTTAGACACGCTTGGACAGTGATGTTATGTGTTTTGTCAACTAACACAGATGCGGTAACTTGGACATTGACAGAAACAACACTCCCGACCACTTCTCAGAGTCTCCTGAGCTTCATCTGAACTCTTTGGAAATCAACCAGAGGAGACAAGCAACCATCTGGCAACCATCATTCAGTATCATTTGTCGAGCCGAATTGTGGAGGTAAATCCCTGCGACGGAAGACCTGCCTTCAAGAGTTAAGAGTTGCAAATGTTTTACATTCCGCCATTTTCCACCATCCTGATGATCATGCTAATCTTTCCCTCTGTCTGGTACGCGCCTTGCACATCTACCTTGACCGCTCTGAACAATGCAGACGAGAGTTTTGATGATTGTTCATTCCCCTCTTTACTGCTTCTCAGTCGGAAATCACTCGTAATACGTTTTTCTATTGACTCTAGAACATTTGAGGCTAAATAGTCGGAACCTCCTTCCTCTTCCTACCCTCACAAAGTTTGGATGTTTTCATCTACCTTAGCCCTTCATGATAATTACACCCTTGCAAGCTGTTATGCAGGGCTGTTTTTTAGAAATCAACATCATTCTTCACTCTCATTACCTGAGGGACATATCAACTGAAGATGTGGTTGGCATACAGCTGTTTTGTCCTCTTGTCTTAGCGGAACAAATTGCGAGCACTCTGTGCTAATGACTTTTTGTGTATATTGACTTTGTGTTTCATTGCAATTAATATCTAGACTAGGCCACATAGCTGATATAGTTTAAGGAAGGGGCATTTCTTGGTAGGATTTGGTATCCAGTTTTTTTACCCTATTTTTAGGTTGCTGGTTATGAAAAAATAGGATACCAAGCCCAAAAAGTTTTTTTTACCATTAAAATCGAAAAACAAGACGGCCGCTAAAAAGCTCTGAAATACACGTTGATGAAGACAAAATATTTTACTATAACGCTGCAAGTATTGGTACTAGCTGAACAGTTTAACATGTTCTAAAAGAAGATGTTAGCAATGAACTGGTTTGAAAATAACATAATTTAAAGCTTTATATGTATCTCAGATATCACATGAAGTCAATGTTTGCTTTTGTAAACTATGTCATAAAGCCATTTCAAACTAACAAATACTCCTACACTGGGACCACATGACTGCATATGTGTATTGTCACTGAAACAGCTGCCCTGGTCAATAGTCTGTCTGCATCGCATGCCACAGTGCATGGGAGATTTGATCTCCGACATCTGCACTGCAGAGTTTAGCATCTTGCCTTACATGAGCATGACAATAGTTCAATACAGGTTTCTAGGATTGGGTTTAGAGTCATCAAAACAGGTTGCAGTTCTTTGTTTCCTTGTTTCCAGCCCATCATTGTGACGTCTGCCCAAAAATAACTGCTTGATAATGTGTACGCAGATGTGTAAGTACAGCGCATCACTTGTCGGTAGTATGTAAAAATTTTAAGGTTTGTTAGATTTTTCAAACATGACCCTGCTTACAGTGTCTACAGATTGAACATTGTCTACCCCATCAATTTTGCAGACAAATGTTTTCACTGACTTGATCTTAATTAGGTTCAACTATTCGATGCCCACGTCATGCAGACCTCTTAGTATGAACACAGAAGTAGGATGACGTGTCACAACCTGTAAGTACATGGAATGGCAACAATGCATCAGCAGAATGTAGTGACAGCTTCTGGTAAACTTGATCTATGGAGATGTATTTTTGTTTTTTGGCAGTGCCAGTCATCATCCCAATATTTTCGGCTGCAGCATGTGTAAAATGCGACACAAGCAGCAGGAGTACATCAGTATCTCTACTAGACACAAAAACAGCACTTAAATTGATATTAATTGCATGAAGAACAAGTCGTGTGTCTGCCTCCTCAGTTAGGTGAGGTTTGTGGTGACTTGAGATGACATCACTTTTTGTTCATCTGCAAAGCCACCGGCAACAACTTCTTTATCAGGTGGGGAATTTGATAACAGTTCCTCAGAAAGAAATCGTGCAAGGTCGGCTTTGTTTCCCAGCAAGGCAAGGAAGGTGGCCCAATATTGTGGAAGTGGGACATCTCTACCTCAGCTATAACTTGTATTGGACAAGTCATCTTTAAATGTCTTCGTTGTGTTTCTGATTTCATGGATTCATTTCTGTACCTATCCAATACAACATCTATTTGATCCTATGCTGTCCCTAAATGATAGATAGAGCTGGTAAAAGCATCAGCTAAATCCCCAAATGTTTTGGCACCTGCTGACTTTCCAATAGAAATGTCTCGAACCTGTCCATCTATCACAAGACATGATGATCTACCATTTAAGTCAATCATGGCACGACATTCTATCTCTGAAGTTAATATGTCAGCCAACACTGACTTATTCCCAGTCCTCAAAGCATCATTTTCTCCGCAAGAGCAACTGGCACTGGCATAAATTCGTGCTTAAGGATGTTGTCAAGAACAACAGCACATCCAGCTGCATATGATGTGACAAGACGTTGAAGAACATATTTGTCTGCTTTCAATACAATTTTTTTGTTTTTCTCAGTGTTCTCCTGTTCAACATCAAGGAGATTATCAAAGGTTTGAGTATTGTTGTTCTTCAGTGTGTCATATATGGAGTGTGTTCCTGGGTTTACTGCATTTCTGAGGAGTCTATCTTTCACAAAATCATCAAGTTGTTTTTGGCCATGATCTCTGTCTCCAACTCCAAGTTAAGACTCTTGTATTTTCTCACATGCAAGATCGATTGTAGCAATGTTTTGCAGGACAGTTGGCTGTACATCAGAAACAAAAACTTCAAACGCTTAAATGTGTCAAAATTGCTTGTGTTGCTTCATCGTGACTGAGAATGTCCTCAGAATGTATGTGAAACATTTCATTGGTGTCTGCAGCAATGTGTGATCTCAGATTGTAAGATAAAGCCCAAGCCCACCTGTTTAATGCTCAGCTGGAGTTAGTAATGAATGCCAACAATCCCCCTACCATTTTTTCACTACCATTTAAACACTCCTCAACCTAATTTGGATAAAGCTTCTGTCAGATCGTTTAACCACAAAGTTTTTCTTCTGGAACTCTGCCTTAACTCCATATGGTAAGGGGTTCATGTCAGCAATATAAACAGGACCCTATTGACCATAGTTGTAGGGATTGTATAATAGAAAGAATCACAACATGTATGTGAAGGAATTCAAATGTAAGTCCCATATTCCATCTCTTTGAGTGAGCGTGAACGTGAGAAGTACAGACACCATTTCCATGTAGCACCACCAAAAAGTAATGTTGACATTTTCTGCTCTTTTCCTCTCTTTAAACTCAGCCATGACTGTGGTGAATTGGGAGTCACTAAGCAAGGCGATCAATGTATTAGCATCATGTGGACTAAAAGCGGCATCCGAGATATCATCAAAAAGTTGGTGGTCAGTCATTTCATGAAGAGATGACAGGCTAAGACTCAAAATACACCACAATGCCTGTAGTGTTAGTTTGTGTGCTAGCATAGCCTTGTTACCCCCTGCAACAATGTTGTTGTGGGGGGTATTAAAATGGGCTCTGTGTGTCCGTCCGTCCGTCCGTCCGTCCGTCTGTCTGTCCGTCACGTTTCTTGTCCGGCTCATAACTTTGCAACTAATTGTCTGATTTTGATTAAATGTGGTCTGAAGATGTAGAAGGATATAATAATGTGTTGTGTTAATCAATTTGGAAAATATTTTTGTAAAATATTGGGTTATTGTGCCGTTTTTGAACGAAAAGTGACGATTTTTAAAGAAAATTGTTCAGGGTCCTGTCCGGCTCATAA
>JAULCD010224045.1:0-10495 GCA_032361085.1 Calliostoma canaliculatum
AAACCCTTAGAAATAACCCAGGGGTATATAGCGTTAGTGGTAGCGAGCGTGGATCCCCTGCGGTAACCCAGGATGACTCTCAAATTGCTGAGTTAATTTCAGCCAATCTTAAAACTATGATTACCTTGTGCTGTTGAAAACCTATCCTGTGGTAATTTGTTTAAAAGAGCTCCGGTAGGAGCTCTTTTAAAAAAATTACCACATGATAGGTTTTTTACAAACTATTTTCATTACAATTTATCACTGAAATAAAAAAGAGAGTTGCACTTAGCATTTTAAAGGTAACACTACATAACCCAATTACATTTTAAATAAAAATCTGCCAAATATGCATGTATGTTTTACTTAAATCTTAAAACTCGCACTAAAAGTAGTCAAGTAACATTTACATTCAATGACTATAATACACCCCACCCTTAAATTTGCCAATGAGATTTTGACTTTGACTTGATTTTAACATCAAGGGATGGATGTTTAATAAATTAAGGATACAAAGGAGAATTATTTAAAAAAAAAATTAAAACGAATGTTGTGTGACTTTTTTCATTTATGTAAGTTGCTTTTGCAAAGATTTGATTTGAATATTTGTATTTTTGTAATTTGTAATTATTAACTTCAGATTTTGCAAAAGCTAACAAATTTTAAGATCCTATTAAAATGGAAAAATGAAAAATGGAAATTTGTTTTAAAAATACAAAGTATGAGCTGAATTGTTGAAGTAATCAATTTCAATGATAACTTTTCATTTAAAAAAATTAAATTGCTGTTTGAATATTCGTTAATGATCAAAGGAAACTGAAAACAGTGTAAGACATCTGGTGATAAATAGTTCAAAATTTGAAGAACATGAAGATGAAATGGGCATGCGTGTTTTGACTTCAGAATAATCAGAAGCCAAGCCGTGTTAATACAAGCTTGTTCATTTCAATGTGACAGTGTTAAAGGGTTTCTCACCAAATGTTTTCACATGTTATAAACTTAATCCAAGCTGTCTGCAAGATGAATCTCCATATTTGTTTAACATGTTTAACAATAGCCGGGTTTGATCAGGCAATGGTTGTCTTCACAATTCTTTGAAATCTGAGCCAAAATTTACATTTAGAAAAACAGGTCTTTGCACACTGGTTGAATTTGATGAAATTGAACCTGTCAGGATTAGTAAAAAGTGAAGATTTCAATATTTTTCATTTGATGAATACATTTATTTTACAAATGCCAAAATCATTGTAAATTGGGAATTTTCCAAAGAAAAACTTGTTTTTCTTGGGAAAATTCACAGTTTATAATGATTTTGTCATTTGTAAATCAAACCCATTGGCTTAGTGAGTTTTTTTTAATTTGTGTAAGATAGGAAAATACATGACTCATTAGTCTTGATATGTTAAATAAAGGCTTAGATTAAAAAAAATAAATAAAAGAACAGATTTTCCAAGGTTAACTAGCTATATTACAGGAAACCACGCAGAGATCTCTGTATCAGGAAGATTAAAACAACAAACATAGGATTTTATCAACGGAAATGCACAAGCGTCGATTTCTCCGTTCCTGAAATTGATTTGAATGAAATAAACATGGTTAGCATGTGAATACACACATCAACAAGGATCAAAGTCTTGGAATTAAATAAACAGATTGAAATCAGCTATGGTCATTTATTCTTGTTAAGAACATTGGTCGGTGCCAGATCTGATCTGACCACCAGAGGTCTCTTTAAGACTTTGCTGACCACCAGGGTGCGATTTAAGCTCAGTTGACCAGCTTCGACCTCGCCCCCAGTGGAGCCTCATTTCCCCTTGCGATAGGGAGATTCCATTTGTGTAATTACAATAATACCTGCATTATTAATGTGTGTCCCGCCACCGTTGCATGAGTCAAGCACACAATGGAATAAGCACCTGAGTGACGAACCGCTATCTACAGCATCGGAGGCGCCAAGGTTTCTGTGGTGAAGCTGTCATGTGGAGATGCGTCAGAGGAAAATCCTTCTTCTGATCTATATTAAATGTACTTTCAATCAGCTGATATCAGCACCAATAACATTGGGAAAATTGGTTGAGTTTACAAATGCCAAAGTCATTGTAAGCTGTGCCCTTTCCGAAGAAAAACAAGTTTTTCTTTGGAAAGGGCACAGATTACAATGATTTGGCATTTGTAAACCGTTTCTTGTAATGGATAATAAATCTTCTTTGCTAACTAACATCCATATTAAATTTACATTTTACCAGTGACCAAACATAAAAATCATTGCAAACTTTGACCTTTCCAAAGAAAAACTGTGAAGTGTCAAGTTCAACTCTGTTGGATTCATTTCCTTTGAAATTGACATCTATGGTAACATTTCTAGGTCATGTTCATCTATGGTAACATTTCTAGGTCATGTTCGACTTCAAAATTTAAACAAAAATATTTTGAGTTTGTATTGTATTGATTTATTTAACTTGATATTGACATGTTGTTTTGTGTTAGCTCTTCAAAATTATATTTAATAAATTACCCTTTGAAAATTAGTTTCATTTTTACATTTAAATTTAATTGTCCACTACAATGTTGAATTAAATTCAGGACTTAAAAATTAATTAATTTCAGAAGAACCTACAACCAAAACTATTATGCTGTCAATAGCCTATTCTAAAAACAGATCTTTCTAACAAATTGTTAAAGGAGAGTTTTTTAATCCCATTTAATTTGTACTTTAAAAATTAACACTTCAACTGCTGAGTTGATTTCAGCCAGTCTTAAAACTGTGGCCATCCAGTAGGAGCTCTTTTAAACAAATTATCATGGGATAGGTTTTCAACAGCCTGTTTTAATTGGAATTTGAAAACTAAAGTGAGCAAATGTTGTGTTCAGCTCTTTAAGGAATAAAATACCAACAGAAGTAACCAGCATATTTAAGGTTAACACCAAATGTCTGCTATCTTAGCGACAATTTGTTAATCCTGATAAAAATCATGTAGAAAATTTGTTAGCCATTAATTCATCTGTGAACCTCAAGTCCCAAAGGTATTATGTAATTTCAATGGACATTGTATGCTCATTTTAACAGCTTAAGTGATGTATTCCTTGGAATACAATGTAATCTTTGAGAAACAACCACAATACAAATGGTAGTCATTTGAATTACAAGCAAATTTTTTTTTTATAAAAATTAATGACTCAAAAGAAATACATTAAGGATATAGCAAATTAATTTGAATTACAACTGAAAGATGCAGATCATTAGCAATGTTTATTAACTTTTATAAATGAACTGATTTTAGTAAAACTTAAAACTGTGAGTACCTAATGTTGTTAAAACTTATTCTATTGTAATTTGTTTAAAAAACAGCTCTTAAACAAATTACCAAATAAAAAGTTTTAAACAACCTACCAAAGTTTTATCAATAAACTTTAAGTAAAACTTAAAACTGTGACAAGCTTATATTGTTGAAAACCTATTCTATGGTAATTTGTGCAAAAGAGCTACTGCAGGAGCTCTTTTAAACAAATTACCACAGAATAGGTTTCAACACCAACTTGGTACAAGGCTGGAATTGGAAATAATATGCAATTAAAAAGAGCTCAGAATAAGTTTTTAACATTTTGAGGTTCAGATATAAGAAAATGATATTGACAAAACAACATATGAAATTGCCATGTCGAAGTCAATATATGATGACAACTACTACTCTTTGGCTATAGTGTCTACCATCTAAGTGATAATTTATTAATCCTGGTAAGAGGCATACAGAAAATTTGTAAGCATTAATTCAACTGTGAACCTCAAATCCCAAAGGCGTTAGGTGAATTCAATGGGAATAATACTGCTCATTATAATGGACCTCGGTGCAGTATTCCTCGGATTACAATAGAATCTTGGGAAAAACAACCGATAATACACTCCTATGATATTCGGAAATGTTTCATTCCCACGGACACATTCGCTTAATTCTTCATGTACCATCGTCCGAAAACCACTGGACCAATGAATTTAGTTTACAAATCTCACAATCATTGTAAACTGTGAACTTACAAAAAATGTTTTACTCATGGCCATTTTTTTTGTAAACTGTGCACTTTTCTATAAAACAATGTTTTGGGGAAATCAGTTTACTAATACTAAAATCATTACAAACTGTACACTTTCCAAAGAAAAACAAGTTTTTCTTTGGAAAGTTCACAGTTTATAATGATTTTAGTATTTTTATAGCAAACCCTTTGGTCCAGTGCCATCAAAATAAATAAATTATTTACGAAAATGAATCAATGACCATCAAGATTTATTGGTAATAATTATTGACATTGAGATTAGCCTTATATTTGGTGATGAGAGTTCACGGCAGAACAATAGCGTTATATTGACATACGCTTACTTATTTATCATTGTCTCTTCTCATCATATGTTACAATGACATCTTATCAAAACCGAAATATTTATACTTCTCATTCTCATAAAATATTGACATGTGAAATCATTTGAGAAATGTATGCCCTGTTTAACTGTATTTGTGTATTTATTTCAGTTTTTGCAAAGTTATTTTATGCTTTATCTGCATAAAAATAATTTTATGGTTATCAGGCACATATTTTCTGAAACTAGAAGGGCAGGGGTCCTTATTTGTTTATTTTTGAGAGAAAAAAACAATGAGAGAGGTATAAATTTCATGCAATTTAGACAGTGATAAACATAACTACGGTTTGGGTTTAAGCTATCTGAAAAAGTGAATATTCTATCACTTTGCGTGGTTGAGTCCTGTGCAAGATTCAAACTCATGTGCTCAGAGTCAGACACCAAATCGCCAGCCATTGGCGTCCCAGCACTTTAACCATTCAGCCACCAGGTAGTCTTGCTCCAAGACTGTGGAATGTTGTCGACAGTCTAGAAAATAAGCAAGTCTAGGAGCTACTATGAACTCAGTCTTCAGAAAAATAAATACAGCTTTTTACAAAAACTGGAAATTAAAAAAAATATTTCATAGACTAAATTTTGGTCTAGATGGAATTGGGAACATTTCAAAAGGAAGATCAGGGAAAAGAGCAGAGAAAGACATTGTGACGACTTAATGACATAATTGCAAAAAAAAGGGTTAGTGAAATATTTTTAGTGCCACTTTAGACAATTTTGGTGGCATAAAAAAACACAGAACTAATACAGTATGAGAGACAGAAAAAATTACAGAGAATTTATACCAAATGCCATGCAGCAAGGTACTTGAAGAATAATATTTCTGTGTTATATACAGGGTTGTGTTATAACCGTCACAGTCGGCGTGCCCTGGCTCAAGACGGAGTATGAGAACTTTCCAGACAAGCCATGGCATGCTGCACCTGAAACATATTGAAATTAGTGGTTAACCCTTAAAGTGCTAAACATTTTTTTCATTTTAGTTTACAAATTCCAACTAAAAAATGCTGTTGAAAACCTATTCTGTGGTAATTTGTTTAAAAGAGCTCCTAAGGATGTTCCTTAGGGGGGATATTGTGTTTTTTAAATATTAGATTTTAAACTGTAAATTTATGTGACAATGCTGGTTGAGGGATTTTAATAGTTTCCTCCTCTTGATTACAGACTGGTGCGGTGCACACAGAGTTCTACAAAGACACAGATCTGAGTATTGGCGCTGTTCTCAATGTCTGGGGAAGGAAATTCATTCTGACAGATTGCGACAACTTTACCCAAGAGTACTACAGGACTAAGTATGGAGTCGGTGAGTAATATTTTCTAAATATCAACTGTTGAAAATACTTTCAAGAGTATTCTCAGCCTTCAGGTAACGTAATGTTTACATTGTAGTAATAAAAAACAATTTATTTAGAGACTATTTATAATTTATGACTGGGAATATGGGATTTGGGGTGGTTGTGAAGATAAAGGGTATTACCGGTTTGGTTCAGAAAAGATAGTAGAATCAGGGATTTTGTTTTGGCAGTTGAAGTCAGTGATTATGTAAAAATATAAAAAAAATAATCTCCACACCAACACCAACACCAACACCAACACCAACACCAACACCACACAAAGGGCCTCATTTCAGAATGCTATCGTAAATTTATGATGTAAAAAATCGTGTGCACTTTCCAAAGAAAATCTTATTTTTATTTTGAAAAGACACAGTTTACAGCGATTTTTGACATTTGTCAACCAAACCCATCAACCTAGTGACATTGTTTATGATGTTGTAAATTTACAATGACTTTGTGAAACAGGGCGCAGCACTTTAAGGGCTTATATTAACCCTTAAAAGTAATGGGTTGATTTCAGACAGTCTTAAAAATTGTGACCACCTTGTGCTATTGAAATCCTATGCTGTGATAATTTGTTTAAAAGAGCTCCTGTAGGATTACCACCGGATAGGTTTTTAACATCCTGTTTCAGTTAGAATTTGAAAACTTAAATGAGCAATGTTGTGCTCAGCACTTAAAGGGTCAAGAACAACATGCCAAATCACAAATAATTAAACAAATTATAATCTTCCACAGAGGAGTTCACATCAATCAGCCAGAAGCAGGGAGGAGGAAGCCGCCTGAACCGAGAGTTCCCTCCCTACAACGGGTTCGGCAGCGAAGAAGACTCACTCTGCTCATGCATGGGACTCATGCCCAAGCCCCCAAAACGAGACTTTATCAAGTTTATGGAGAAGGACCGACACGGCTTGGACAGCAATGTGCTGCGCTTCCTGGCCAAGATGGAGACTAACAAGCCTATCGACATGGACAGGCGCTTCATCATCTCATACTTCCTGAGTGATGACAGCGCACTGGTCTTCGAACCCCCCGTCAGGAACTCAGGTTAGATGTGTTCCATTTTGTTGTTCAATGTTTGTGTTAGTCAGTGTCTATGACTTTCTCAGTGATGATAGTGCACTTGGCCCGGTTCCTCAAAGCAATCTTAGGCCTAGTCGATGGTAAGTGCTAAAATGTAACATTGGCTTACAACTGTCATAGCGCAGAAATCGCTTTGAAACTGGTGCTATGACAGTCGTAAGTCTATGTTAGGAAACAACTCCACAGGACATTGCTTCAAAAATAATTTACGTTCAACTTAGCCTAGGATCGCTTTGAGGAACGGAGCCCTGGTTGTTGAACCCCTGCTCAGGGACTCAGGTTAGTAATGTTCAATTTTGTTGTTCGATATTTGTCAGTTTGTAACTGAATAATTACAGTGGATTCTGTTGAAACTGGACTCTTGTCAGATCGGAATTTTGATGTAGTCAAACCTTTCCCCCAGACCACAAAATTGCTTATATCAGAGATAGTTTATTACATCTGTTTAATCTTAAATTTTAGACAGATTTAACCATATTTAATCTAATTTAATGTAATCTCTTCAGAAGATTTTCCACCATTTTATGCAGCTTTAAGACTTCTAATAACAAACGTACTTTAATAATGTTTAAAAGTTACTGGTGTTCTAAGCATTACCAAATTTAATAAATGTACATATACGGTTTCCTACCAACTACAACTTCATCCCTAGTTTCTGTATAAACACATATTAATCACCTTGTATAAAGATCATGGTGTACATGTGTCTAACTTTCTATTTTTCAACACTGTACATCACTTGCTTGAGGTGTAAGAATCTACATCAAAACATCGCTACTCAGTAACCAAAAAATTTTAATCCATATATGTACATTTATTATCATTCCAACTTCTGAATGCTACTCAAACAACCAATTACCAAGTTTTTAATACATTTTACTAGGAACAGGGTAGAATTTATTAATGTATAGGATGCATGTACACAGTTTCTTTTCTGTTAAAAAAGATGCTTTTGGTAAAATATTGATCTTATTTCACATTATAAAATAAGCTACTTACTAACTATATTCAACACAGTTTAGAGGGGGGAGGAGGTCGTTTCGTTTTATCCGGTATGATAAAAAAATTTGTAAGGAGACAATACGACAGAGAAAAGCATGGCAGAATTTCTGCTCTGCTAAATAATTCAAGGGAAGTAATTCACCTTTCTCTGCCATCTATTTTTCTCCTAAATGTATGTTTTTCTTTGTTTTATCAGGAATCATCGGTGGCAAGTTCCTGGAGCGAGGTCGCGTAAAGAAGCCCGACCAGGAGCCATACAGTACCCGCATGTCCAATTACTACAGCGCACAGGACTTGTTTGTTGGAGCTTGTGTAGAGTTCAACAAATACAAGTTCATCCTGATAGATGCTGACGAGTATGCATTCAGATACATGGAGGAGCACGCAATTGAGGTGAGAAACTTTGGATGTATTGCATTAACCCTTTCAATAATGATTGAATTTACTTGTCAAAATTCCCCCAAAATAAGCTGTTTAAAACCTGTCCTGAACAGGACAGGTTTTTAACAGCACACGGCAGAGATGCCAACCACTCCGATTTTAGCGGAGTTACTCCGATTTTCAAACAAAAAAAACACTCTCCGATTTGTCTTTAAAAACTCTTTGTCTTTAAAAATCTGACTTTTTTTTCATGGTGTACAATTTCATGACCCATTTAAACGTTACTCGAGTTATGTTTTATCTGGTTAATTATGCCCAGGAAATGCAGGAAATTGCATATTTCTATGCTAAATCTAAAATAATATCCTGGAGGAAGCCCCCAAAAAAACCACCAGTAAGAGGGGGCAACACCCCAACTCGGACCTTCGGTGCTCAGATCTGGCTTCAGCTAGGCATGACTCCACTTTCCTAACAGTCAGGGTTGGCATCTCTTAACACGGTAGTCAAAGTTTAAAAATCTACTTACCCCTATTCAGCGCTGTAAGAGTTAACACGTTTGACCGATATTTTAAAATTGCACTGGGAATATCCGGTTTTGTGCAGATTAAAATTGTCAATTTTATTTACACTATCTTCCCTGCAGTTGAAGATGACACATGACAAATCATTTGATACACACTGGAGAACAAATATTTAACTTTTGTTGAGTAACTTCAGAGCTTTTTGAAGAATTGACCTTTCTCTGTAAAAGTTATCTTTTTCTTTTATGTCAAATTTCTTCAAATAAATTATAAAAAAAATAGATGATAATTTACCCTCGAAGTGCTAAGCACAAAATTTCTGCATTATAACTTTTCACATTCTAGCTTAAATAGGACTTTGAAAACTTATTTTGTGGTAATTTGTTAAAAGAGCTCCCAGGGGAGCTCTTTTAACAAATTACTACAGAATAGGTTTTCAACACCACAAGGTGGCTAGAGTGCTATGTCCTAACTTCCAATTCATCTTCTTAATGGCTTAGTTAAGTTAATCAAACAACCCAATCATCACATACATATTACAAATTATTTCACATAATTGAATTATATAAAAAAAAAATGATTAAGAGCCATGAGTCTTTAAAAGAGAAAACAAAAATATTCATCACATAGTGCTAATTGGTACATTACGATATTGGGTGTTGAAAACCTTTCCTGTGGTAATTTATTTGAAATATTTATATTTAACCATCAGTAGGATAAATTTTCCACAGTCTAAGATAATTAAAGTTTTAATTTCTAATGTCGGTCAACACCTTGGGAATTCAAAGATAGTGTGCACATTTTAACTTGTTTTAAAAACTAAACAAAGCACTAAAAACGAGTTATTTCAATCAAGATTATAATTTCAGCTCTCAGAATACCAGAATATTTTTGTCTTTTTACCTTAAAATATTAAATAAGCTGCTATAATCTTGTTCAAAATTTTTAAAAAATCTCTTCAACATCGAACAAAGTGTCTTCCCAAAAAATCGGACCCGGTTTTAATGAAAGAAAATTTTCTATCAACAAGATAAATAGACTTAATGAGATTATTGAATTATATCAATCTGCACTATCTGTGAATTGCTTTTCATGTGCAAAGCAACAAGCTTTTCCAATACATTGCTGGAGAAATGTGTACAATTTATTGATTTTTCCTTTACTTTTACTTGTAATTTGTGGAAAAAGATAATATCTTGTATTTTTGGCATGATCAAAATTTTGCATGGCTGCAGGGGAAAATACAAACTGTTTGAATTGGAGAGAAAAAAGTGCTATCAATTTTATCAGAAAAAATAATAATAGCCTCATAATGACAGTTTCCCACAGCTTCCAGTCTGCATGTCATCTTCTTCCCATGGAATGTGTTGTTTATTAGAAGCTGCCCAGTTTGTGTAGAGTTATTTCCTCAGAGTTACAATACCAGTTGTCATCTTGTCTTTTAAGTTGAATCAATTTAATATGATCATAAAAATCTTTGGTCTTGAAACGAATTATTTTTTCATACGATATGTATTTTTGGTCATGAAAATACTTTAAAGGGTAAATGTGGATAATGGAACCTTTGGTCAGTTTGAAAGTACCATCCTTTGAGGTAGTATTTGTTCAGATAATGAACCAAAGCCTTTTAAGTTAAATCCTTTGTGTTGTGAATTCGTGTGTAAAGACTTCATACTGTGACCATCCTGTGCAGTTAAAAATATATTCCATTGTAATTTGTTTTAAAGAGCTCTTACAGGAGCTCTTTAAAATGAAATACCACAGGAAAGGTTCTCAACAGCCTGTTT
>JAULCD010224156.1:0-16338 GCA_032361085.1 Calliostoma canaliculatum
TTTGTCATTATCACAATAAAAAAGATAGGGTCGGCACCCATAATGGAGGCACGGCCGAGTAATCGGAACCACAACCTTTTTTTTTTTTGCCTTAGTGAAAAATATTTTACCGTTTTCGGGGATTTTTGTGGGGTGATTTTGTTTTTAATGAAAGTTAGTACCGTATGTCTAAGTTAGTTAGAAATGTTGTTTCCCCTTATACTGTATTTGTTCCAAAGAAAGATATATATTCATTCAAACATTGAACAAAAAGGATATACACCTTAGGATTGCTTCACTTTAAATTCTTGAACAAGGATTTAACATAGGATATGTAAACTTTCAGGGGATTGGTTTCCAGAAACCTGTATAGGTCATACACTGAAGTTGACAAATAATACAGTTGCATGGTGCTCTAAATGTTATGACAATTCTTTAGTTCAATGGCATTTAGACTTTGGAATGATGACGAATGTTGGTATGTACAAATAACAAATTCTTTGTTGCTGAGTACTGAGTAGTAATGTTTTGGTGCGGAAGTCATGACATCACTTTCTTGATATCTACACCAAATTGTGGATATTCAGTTGTAAAGAAATTAGTTTCCATACATATCGGCATTTGTCACACGATTTTCTGCTGTAAAATTCTATGATTTTCAGGTAATGATCTTGTATTATTTTTGCCAGACCAAACTCCAGTACAGCAGCAGCATCAAGGTGAATTTCCGGCTGACCTGGCGAATGTCAGACTCCAAATGTTTACATCCGTCTCCTCCCTTGCATCAGGTAATATTGGTCCGCAGTCTGTCCTTGTGTCCCTCGCAAACAGGCAAACAAACCCGGATGCCCCTCAGACCGAGACCTCTGCCTCCTTCAACCAGGGCACGTATACAGCCAACTCCAGCAGCTTTGACTCTACTAACTCCAGCACAAACTTTCTTAACGTTGAAATCCCAGACGAATCCCAGGCAACTATGTCGGACGAAATTAGGGACATTTTGGTGAACAATTCAAAACCTAAACTAACCCTTCTGGCTAATTCAGGCCGAACTGAACAGCACTCAATGTTGAGACAGATGCTGACAAATAATAGCGAGATAGAAAACAGCAGTCTCAGTCCCAGTCCCGTATCGAGTCCAGAAGACAACATACCCGAATCAGCTTCATCCATATCTTCCCCTAATAGTGTATTCCTCGACCCCGTCAGTCAACTCACCCTCATCAACAAATCAGCTGAGCTCCACATCGCAGAACAAGATGACGACGCTGTCACGGACATGTGGGATATATCTTTGTTTAAATCTGACCCGACCGAGACGGATGTTCCAAACAAGGTCCAGAAATCGAAACACCACTCCGACGCCCACTCAGACCTTCAGTCGGAGATATCAGTCGAGAAGCTGTTTGATGCAGGAGGGGCAGCAGAATCTGCTATGGACTTTAAGTTCACTAAGTTTGGACAAGATAACCAGACTGTGTTTACTTTTGGTTCCGCTAAACCTGTTAGTGCCAGCCCGACTACGACCGATGCCAGGTATACTCAGCATGGGCCAGTTGCTTGTAGACTCCTAGTACAAGTAATGTAGCCACACTTGTAATTTAGTTTGTCATAAAATGATGGAATTTCTCTTTGTCCTGTTCTTGTGTCTTTCTTCAGCTCTTTAATGTTATTTAGAATTGACAAGATATTTTGATATTCATAAGAATTAAAAGTAATTTAAATACTTCACAGAGCTATATTTTATGACATACCAATTTAAGCTACCAGTTCTATTGAAGATAATCTAAAATTTCTTTAAATTTAAAATTTTAAAAATAATTAATAATAACATATGAATATAAAAATATATAAGATTAATTGATTAATATTTAATTTCAAAATGTAATTTTTGTACATAAATATAAATCATCAGTATCACATGGAAATAACCATTTTCTGTTGTTTTTCATCAGGTCGCCAACCTTGGCACCAGTTGCAGAAACTGGATCTCTCAAGTCGATGGCACCTCCGATTCAGAAACCGCATGGTCGCAAGGTCAAGGACACTGGCCTCGGTGTACAGTTCCCATCTCGATCAGGGCAGTATGAGCTTCGAATAATTTCTCAGCCTGAGGAACAGCACCGAGCTCGCTACCTGACCGAGGGAAGTCGAGGAGCTGTCAAAGACCGATCACAACAGGGTCACCCAGCTATTAAGGTTAATATTTGTAATTATCAAAGTAAAACCACACACACTCGGCCTTTAAGTTAAAATCTGTGTGTATAAACAACAGTCACACTATTAATGTTAATATTGACTTGTCAAAGCGTATGTATATAAACAACAACAACTGTGTATTTGAATATTCAAAATTCTGATATAATTCACAGGTTTTGTTGACACAAAGTAAGAACTGATTTATGATTATATACCGGTAAACATTGAAATCTCTTGATTTTGTGATTTTTTTTAAATTGTGTTCGGCCTAATAATATTTTATTTTTTTTCTATTCAGTGTTATTGTTGATAAAGTTGGCTATGGCCTGTTTCTTCGGTGCTGTTTTAAATTAAAATAGAATTTGATTATACAAACATTTAAAATTTATTAATTTAGTAGGTTTTAAACACTTGTGGCAAAATAACAGGAATATTAATGAGTGATATTCTTGATAACCAATGACTAATTTCTAGTTCTTCTATGCTGATTCAAATTAGGATTTAATAAGCTTATGAAAAAAAAATCTAATGAATTTGTTGTAGTTTAAAATGTTTTTGGCTGAACAACTTTTAGTGTAACTATTTAGCTATCTTCCTGATAACTATTGGCTAATTTCTAGTTCTTCTTGTGTTATTTCAGCTGATAGGCCATAACGACATAGTGACGCTACAGGTGTTTGTCGGGAATGAGACTGGTCGAGTTAAACCTCATGGTTTCTACCAGGCTTGTAAAGTCTGCGGCAAGAACTCGACTCCATCAGTCGAAAAGGAGATTGATGGCACCATCGTCATAGAAACGGAAATGTCTCCAGCCAATGAAATGTTAGTCAGGTAGGATTAATTTCATTCTTTGTTCTTTCTGTTTCAATTAAACTGGAATTTATCTAACCTAAATCGTACACATTACGTTTTCCTTCTAGTCGATCAGTAGAGTGGGGAAAGGTAAAAAAACTTACCTTGGTTACAAGTTAACAAAAAGAGTGACTCCTGGTAGTGCAGGAGTTACCTGCCCCCATTACCCAAAATACCTAAACCGTGCTACTTTCGGTAGCCGACTTGGTCATGACTTCAAAGATTAGAAAACAGTGATACTTATGAATAATGTTAGCATTTGTGTAGGTAATAGGGCAGGTAACTCCTGCACTACCATGAGTTACTCATCGACTAGAAGGAAAAGGCTATATGTATAATTCAGGTAAATTTATATAAAAAAAAATTCGTCAAATTCTCTCTGAGGTGACTATTGTGTTACTTCCTGAAATAAAGACAATGTGACAGGACCTATTGTGTAATAAAATATAAAATACATAACCGTGACTGTGTTTTGTATATGACCCAAGCGACCGGGCAAACCAACCCTGTCAGTGGTATCTCAGAAGCACATCCTATGAAATTTATTTTTCATTATACAATAGGTTTTGTAATATTGTCTTTATTTTAGGAAATAATGCCAAAGTCACACCAAAGAAGAAATGTCTTTAAAGAATCTGAAACTCTTGCGGGTTCTTTCTAATTTTACTAAAAACTAATTCACTTTTTCTCATCTTACACACACACAAAAGAATTTCCTTTTCACTCAGTTTTTATTTACTCTTTGAGTGCTAAATATATTCTAACCTAAATAGGCTGTTAAAAATCTATCATATGGTAAAAGAACATGGGATAAATTTTCAACATTGCCAAGTGATTACAGTTTTAAAAACTAATCCATCACTCTCGGGGTTACAAATTTGGTTATTTATGATTTTGACAATATGGGTACTCCCTAACATTTAGCATATTGACCCTGTTTTTACAAAGCAGTTGTAAATTCACGACATAAATCATTTCATTGGTCCAATAGTTTATTTGACAAATGCCCACCCCACCCCCCCAAAAAAACCCAACTTGTTTTTTTGTAGAAATTACAGTTTGCAACAATTTGGCATTTATGAACTTAAACCATTAGCCAAAGAAGATAGTTAACATCGTAAATTTACTATGCCTTTGGTAAACAGCACCATGATAAAAAAAATGCAATTTCATGCTAAATCTAGTTGTATAAATAAATATTTATAACGAATCTGTATAATATGTTTTTTTCCCAATTTCAATATGGAATAAAGCTATAATACTCGTCATACAAGTCATAACATAACTCTTTAACTCTTTAACTCTTTAACTTTTTAAATATTAAGGAATATTGTTGTACATCTACTTCAAACTAACCAGAAATGAAATATATTTATGCTTTTCTTGCAGTGTTGACTGTGTTGGCATCTTGAAGCTACGTAATGCTGATGTGGAAAAGCGTATTGGTCTTGCCAAAGCACGAGCAAAGAAGAAGAACAGCACCCGTGCTCGGTTAATTTTCCGAGTGACCTTCCAGAAACCTGATGGCAACTATCAAACGCTACAAATCGCATCATCTCCAATTATTTGCAGTGAGTGACTGTTTCTTTCCATTTAATGTTTCTTGAAATACAATGAGAATTTTTTTGTTGTACAAGAAACTGAACCTCTATTATGTGTTGTTTACATTGCACACTAGTTAGATCATTAACACTTAAAGTGCTGAGCACAACATTTGCTCATTTTAGTTTTCAAATTCCAACTGAAACAGGCTGTTAAATACCTATTCTGTGATAATTGGTTTATAAAGATTCCTACAGGAGCACTTTTAAACAATTATCATAGGATAGGTTTTCAACAGCACAAGGAAGTCACAGTTTAAAATTAACCAACCCAATGTCAGCCTTGTAGTGGTTAACTGTTATTAGTTTCACACTAAAACCTTGTTCCTTTATTCCACCTTTGTACGTTACAAATTATGTTGACAAATTAACAGCTTAGATACCACACAGTGAATAAAAGTTGTCTTAGGCTTACAATAGTTTTGTGGAAATGGGGCCAGGGTTGAGTAGGAATTACAACTATTATCACCTTGTGCTGTTGAAAACCTACCCTGTGGTAAATTGTTGAACATAGCTATTGTAGGCGTTTTTTTATCATGTTAGCAACAGCTTTTTAATTTAAAACTGAGGGTTTAGCACTTTAAAGACTGTGTTTTACTTGTCCCAAATGTATTGACGTATATTGTTTTGTTCAGCCCTGCTCATGGGTCAACTTTCAAACAAATTACCACAAAATTGGTTTTCAGTAGTGCAAGGTAGTCACAGTTTTGACATAAATTGTTCCACTTTTAACATTGGGGTTACAAGCCAAATTTGTTCCCAGGATAGTCACCAGGGATTTACCTCGACTACAAATTTGGGGTCCCCACTCTGACACGCAATTTTTGAAACAATGTCCTGTGGAGTTGTTTCTTATCGCTGTTGTAGCACGTTTAGTGTCGTAGCACAGAGATCGATTTGGAACCACCGGTGCCGAATGGCACCGGTTCTAAAGCAATCTCTGCGCTTCGACAATCGCCAGCAAGAACACTGATTTTGAGGTTTAGTTACGTCCCTTCGGACGCTCACGTAAATTCCTGAGTCACAGTTTTAATTTTTATGAACTTCAATGAATGGACCTGTATTGTTGTGTGCAGCCCAGCCTGTGGGTCAACCGGAGATCAGTCGGATGAGCCTGGAGGAGGCCCTTGTCACTGGCGGCCAGGATCTGTTCATCATCGGCAAAAACTTCCTAAAGGGTACGCAAGTCAAGTTCCAGGAGATCTCCACCGAGGACGGCCAGACGATGTGGGAAGAGGAGGCCGACATCGACCAGGAATTCTTCCAGCAGGTGCTTGTTTTACATTTATGTTAATTGAACTTATTGCTGTGGAATCTCGGAGGGTAATTGTTTTAAAGATTGAAAAAGGGAAGTATTTTTTCTTAAACCTACTTTATCTATCATCCAATCCTGACTTATTGCCATGGAATCTCAAAATATATTTGAATTACCTTGACATCCATGTTAAACACTGAGGAAGGTATTCGCTTTTGAAGTACAAGTTCTTGTGATTCAGAATTCTTTAATTAAAAACACCTGGTGTTTAAATTATGCTTGGGGTCAGCTGGTATATGCACTTGAAGGTTTTTTTATATGGTATACAATACCATTGATTAAAAACTGAAATAGCATGTTGTGCATCATTGTGACAGATAAAAACACTCTCTTATTAAGCAAGATGTGATGATTTAGTGAAATGTATTAACTAACTGTTTGGCATCTCCAAATTTTCTATTTGAGTAAGATATTTTAGTTATGTGACAAGATCTAATTAACATTTTGACAATTTTCAGACGCATCTCATTTGCAAAGTTCCGGAGTACCGAACCAGAGAACTGGAAAAGTCTGTACTGGTTCAGATTAACATCTCCTGTCGTGGTAAAATGAGCGAGTCGCAAGAGTTTCACTATAATCCATGTAAGTATTGCGTCTGATGGCAGTCGCTACAATGTGTCCGTACTGGCTCTAACCTCCTTCATACTGTGAGAGGCTTGTTGTCTTACCTTTCATAAAGAGATAGATGTACCGTAAGCGTTGATCATCCATCAACCATCATTCTTATGTAATAAACCATTCACATATGTATTAATTTGCATATGTATTGTAATCTAGTGCTGTTAAATTTTAACCCCAATTATCTTGCAATCTCTAAGCCTTCAAGTAATGTTTGTTTTCAATGACAGTAGAAACTATGGGGTTTGACATTGGAATGAGTTCATGTTGGTATCCGTGTGCTGGTTAATTGTTCCCTGTACGTGTGTGGGGTAGGATTGTGGTATGTTGACCAACAGTACATCTCTTGTTGATTAACCCGGGCTTTCCAACTCACTGAAATCCTCCTATGACGCAAGCACTTGATGCCAAGATGAACCTCATTCTGAGAAGGCTTTTGTTAGACACATAAATGCCCTTACAGTATTAACGAGGGTTGATTGCCAACACAGCATTATCAATATGAAATCCGACAATGACATCAAATTGATGTTATTCTTTGGCTTGGAAAGTCCTTCTGCAGACATTTTTGTGCACAAGGATCTCAGTTTGGGCTGTGCAAATTGTAAGCAAATGCATGTGTTGGCAAGGCCAGTTCTTAACAGCTTAGGCTCAAGCCAGTTCTATGACATCGAGATTTGTACCGCTCGCACCAGGGTAGATGTTCTGCAACCTTTGAGAATGTGTCCACAACCACCGGGTATATGTCTAGCATGTGTCGTCAACAGTCTAGATCTTTGTGTGCGTGATGAACCTCCCGAAACTGTGTATATACACTCAGCACAGTGGTTAGATAGACAAACTTAGGTAGGCTTAAAAAGACTGAAAATGATATCTATACAAAAGGTTGTGTAACTTTTGTTTTTTTTCCCCTAAGATGGTGAGATCTCGGTTGCGTAGACTGCTTGAGCCTTAGCTGTTCCCATCACTAAATACAAAATGAATCTGGCATCCAATGTTTTAGCAGTTCATGTGCTCACTTGATGCATAATCTGTTAACCAGAAATGTTAGATTTCAGCCTGTTAAAGCTAGCTGCCAAGTTATCCTTCTTCTCATTTTGCCCTGAAAATTTAATGTCTTCACCCTTAGATTGCTTAGCACAATTTGTGTCTAGTCACTGTCCAAATTGCAACCTAAATACGTTACGGAAAACCAATCCTGTGTTAATTTGTTTTAAAAGCTACTTAAGGAGCTTTTCTAAACAAATCAACAGAGGGTAGATTTTCAACATCTGATATGGTCATAATTTAAATTCCTACCAAATACAATTCAGCACTCTAAGGGTTAAGAATTCTACTTCATTTTGGCCATCCCTTTCGTATTTCAAAAGTTATATTGGTAAAAGAAAAAGAACATCAATGTTTGTATTTGGAACTATTTACTAATTAATTTTTGTCTTCTTTTCAAAATTGACTACCCAAATTAATTGAAGCCAGTCTTGCATGTGGTGTTTTGCCCACCTCTCACAGCAAGCCTGGCTTCTGTAAAGGGGGACCACTTGGCAGCCTAGTTTGCTGAGCTCTTCGATGCCTTGATCTGATCAGTATAAGATCGATCATAGTTGGACGTTGATCTTAGGATCATTGGACAGATGGGAGTCTCATGCTACGGAGGTACTGTAAGAAAAGATTTTGTTGTTTATTTTTTATTTGAAGCGTGAGACTGGTGAGAGGGCAGGGGAACATTTTCGGACATTTTTTCAAAAAATTTACCAAAAAAATCCAAACTGGTCACTTTAGGAAAGAATATTGAAATGGCAATTTATTTTTCAATATTTTTTTCTTTGATTAACATCACATTTTCAATCACCATGGCAACAGGTTGGTCATGTTGTCATGGAGATCGATGATGTTAACATTAATGTTAAGAAACTGTATGCATTCAAGTCTTTCTAAACTAATCTGTAAGTTGTTTCGTTGAATTGTCACTTTAAAATCACATCATGGTATCAAGTACCCTGTGTTAAATAACTACTCTTCACATACACAAACCAAGGGCATTAACAATAAGAACAAAGGGAGTACTAACCAAGTTATATAGGTGTAACAATTGCATCAAGAAGTGGTTGATAATATCGTCTCGAAAAATTATCACTATCATTGTAACATTGTAATTAAAATGACTTGCCATGGTTATGGGAAGCATAATAATGCAATAACAAACTACATAATGCTCACAATTTATTAATAACACTTGTCTGCAAATACTTATTAATACATGACATTTTAAAATTTCTTTTGCAAAAATAATTTACTCCTTGTCTAACGAATTTGATTCTTTCTTTTGTCATTGACAAACTAATCATGAGGGTAGCATGTTACTGCTGACAATGTTATCGTGGATCATTCAAACCCCAGGACAAACTGGTAGTCACGTGTCTTCGAAATTTAGACACCAGCTTAAACTTTAATAGTTTTTCATATTTGCATATTTTGGTTTTAATTATTAATGTATTTTCACCAAAGTTCCAAATTATTAATTGACCGATTATTTTACCTGAACCAATTGAAATTCAAATTGCATTGGTATATATTCAAATTAATAGGTTTATGTCTGCATGTTGCATGAGGAAATTATCAATTAAATGCCACCTTTCCAGTATGAATTCATAATGCTTAAATATTTATGCCCATAAAATAATTGCTTGTCAAAAAGCAAATACAAAACTTCTAGCTTAATTATTAGCTTTTTATTTTATGCCTTCAGAAAACAATGTCATTCGGGTAAAACAAATTAACCCTTAAAGTGCTAAACGTAACACTTGTCGATTTCAATGTCTAAACTCCAATCTTAATGGGCTTTTGAAAATCTTTCCTGAAATAATTTGTGTAAAAGAGGTCCTACAAGAGCTCTTTTACACAAATTGTTACAGGAAAGGTTTTCATCAGCACAAGGTGGTAACAGTTTTGAGTTATACTCGCCTCAGTTTAGCACTTTAGGGGTTAAATACTACTGGACTAAGGACAAACCTAAAACTGCAATAATAGATTATACTTTTTAAAATATTATTTTGTGTTTTCATGGCAACAAGGTTAATTTTCAGTTGACATTTAACAACACAGTTGATTTGGCAGCCACTAGAGTAATTTATGCTTGGCAAGTTGTGCACACCTACAAAAGTCTTCATGTTTTATTTTGTTTGTAATGAGGGCTTATCAAAGGACTTTTTATGAACATCTTTTAATGATTAGTTGGTTTGATGATAGGACAGATGATCGTATAGCCCTTCCAGTTTCATTGTTGTTTTGTACAGTAGTTAGTTGAACCATACCAGGAGGAATCAGTATTTTCTTTGTAAAGTACAGATGTACATGTAAGGGTTTAGTACACAGATGCACTCTAGTATCACATTTGCTTCACCAGTACCAACTGAAGGTTTCAATGTGTGACACTAAAATAAAAATCATTTGGTTTACTCGGTTTGATTTAGGCCATTTATAAATAATTAAAAACAAAGATGTTTTGACATTAAATTTGTTAAAATATTATCAACACCATTTTCTCTTGGGGTTTGACTGATATTGGACCAACTTCAAACTGTATACATAATCCAAATACAGCATTACCATTTACTTAAGAAATATTTATTGCATCTTGAAATAGAAAGTAATCCGTAGATGCGTATCTTTCTGAAGCATGAGTTGAGCACCGAGGTTTCAGTTTGGCATGTTTTTAACTGATTACTGAATGACCTAGAGCCAATGTTTGACTCAAATTTGCTTGGGAGATGCCCACGACACATGACTCCGCCCCTCTCCCCTGCCCCTCTTCCTGCCTCATGCTCCTTAATATATAATCGATCCATTGTATACATTGGGGAACGGGGTGTCTTAATTTGTCTTGTGATCTTCCCTTAGACAACCGGATCCGAGGCTGATTTGCCTATGTGTTGTGTGACCTCTTGAGGTCAAAAGGTCAGACCGCAAGTGTTCGTGTCTTGCGTTCTCCGTCAATGTGAGTCGCCTTATTGGGCTGCAGATGGATCACTAGAGTTGGTTAACATCCTCACACCCATCTAACCTATGTCTGTCCCTCCTTTCAAACGTCTCTCACATTGTAGGCAACAATCACTGTTTCCGAGTTACAGTATCATGCTTGTCTCTTGAGATTTTGTGCTTCTCAGTCTATCCTTGTCACAGTCCAGAATCGGTGATGGAACTAAAGAGAGGTTTTTGGTTTTATAAGGAGGATTTTCTCTTATTTCAATGGAAACCAATAATAAAATAATAGAGGTACAACCATTCATGGTCTGAAGAAAATTGACTTATGAAAATAGTTCTTGTTTGAATCAACAGTTGCTCTAAAAAAAATTTTAAACTACTGCGAACAGTTGTGTATATCTATTTTGATTTGTAACTCAATAATGTCTTCCAAAATAATCTTTTTATGTTTCCAAATTTTCATAATAACCCTGAGACAGTACTGCAGAGGTGAAAAGGCTATATCTTTCATAAGTTAACCCTTAGAGTGCTTTTTCAAACCCAAATAGGCAGTTGAAAATTTGTCCTGTAATGATTTGTTTAAGAGTTTCTTTGAGAGGAGCTCTTTTGAACAAATGACCACAGGATCAGTATTCAATAATACAATGTATCCGGTAGTCAACTTCAGTTATACCAAATTAAATAAGCACTTTAAGGGCTAATGGTTGTATTTTAAGTGAACTTTTTAATGGGCACATAACATTACAATCATTTTATTTTCATAAAACCGGTTTCTTGTATATATGTGACTGAATAAAGACATTCATGCAATCACACACATTGGCATACACAGCTTCCAGTATATAAATTGTCTTGTCAACTGTTATCATACTTTCATGGGAACTGCACTGTAGAAATGTTTTAAATGATTTTAATTTAATCATTTTTGTCAATTTATGTCTTGTTTAAATTCAAACCTTGCTTTTTGTTTTATAGAGTAATGATGGCAAAGTTTTCAAATTTGTTTAATTGCTGAACGATATTAATGAATTCCGAAATCTTTGGATTTTTCTCAATTCATGTTTTAAACATTACGTTTTGAAAAAAAAGGTATTCATAGCAACATGTTTGACAGACCGACTGCCATCCTTGTTAAAAAAATAGCATGTCACTATTGAATAACAGTGCTTTTTTTATAACAACTCTTCATTAAGTTTCTGGCTTAGTTCAGTGTTCATGTTGAGTTTCAATAACTGTTGAACTAATAAACGTAGAATCAACTACGGAGCTTCTCGTGTGTAACAACATTTTTTCTTCATTAATGAAATTCAATTTCAGCAAATACAAATTTCAAACTTTGTGCCTATCAATACTCAATGTCTGATGTCAAGAGTTGCTCACCAAGAAGGAATGGCTAAATGTCATATTATCTATATTTGTAACATCTCTTTTAATTGAAAATTATAATAATAATGTAAGTTTCTAAGCATGAAATGGATTAAATTTACTGTGTTAATTAACTTATGTTATAAATATTTTGTTTATAAACTTCCTGTATTGAGTGCTCATATAAATAGTTGGCTGAGTTTAAAATGCCAAACCCAAATCTGATTCTTCATGAACTCGGTAAACCAATAAGCTAACAACCCAGACTCCGTAAACCAATAAGCAAACAACCCAAACTTTGTGAACTAATAAGCGAACGACCCAAACTCCCTGAACCAAAAAGCGAGCGCTCCAGACTTCGTAAACAAAAAGCAAGCGGTCCATACTCTGTAAACCAATAAGCAAGCGACCAGAAGATATTGAAGACATTTATGAAGAAAGACCCGAAGATTTTGAAAGTAGGATTCAGAATCGCACCGTCATACAATTATTCTCAGGATTTATTCCTGTCAAAATCTTCTTTGACCGAACACATCGTAACCTTGGGCATCATTGGCCAGTTGCTAGAGCCAGACATCTGATTGGTCCCTTTATTGAGGAAAGGTGGTCACACTGTTCTTGTGTATGTCGAGTTTGTCAGGTCCCTGTACCAGGTAAAACCTAGCAAGTAGTCCCATGAGCACTCAAAACAGGAAGTAGTGTGCCATTCCGGTGACTTGGCTTGTGACTCTGTTTATGCATGTAGCCCGTGTAGTGAGAACACAAACTAATCTTTTTACCTATCACTTGAAGTGCCCATCCAACACATGGAGGTCCCCATGGAAACGGACCAAGTCCAGAGCAAGAATGCCCTGCCCTGTGTATCGCCAGGTAAGGATCAAATTAACATAAAAATATCTCATTTCTATGCAATTTATTTTAAATAGGTCTTATGTGGCTTTTTAAAATTTTCTTTTCAAAATGGTTTGAGTTTGTCAGTTTCATTCAGTAGTAAACAGTAGAAATTAAGGATTATTTTTCTTTTTGAAAACCAGAGATTTAAGTATTACATAAAAGTAGTACATAAAACTATGACTGCTTTTGGTACTGTTCATACTCTAGTCTGAAGTAATGTCATTTTCCTTAAAATAATTCTTTTGAAACACAATACTCGGGCTTACCCAATTCATGATGGACTTTTAAAAGTACCCTACCAATGCCACAAACATAATGGTTATCGGTATATGGAAACGGTCTTGTTAGGGGGGTGGAGGTTGATTTTGCCTGAATTACTTAACCCTGAAAGATTGACACAAGTACAGATTTGCCTGAACTATTGAGGGGTTTGGGTGTAAAAATTTCCGACTTAATCAAACTCTGGGTGCCATATCCCAAAGCTATCATTATTCTACTACTTCCTCAACGATATCACTGAGTCGATTGGTTTTGTTTTAAAATGTTAAAATTGTTGTAACGACATTTTACAAAGAAAAGGTTGGTTTTTTTAAAAGTGCACACTTTTTGGCATTTGTAAACCAAAAACCTTTGACCCAATGTGTGTTAACCCTTACAATGCTGCATGAATAAGGTTAAGTTGGTTTTTAAACTTTGTCTTATTCTGTACAGTTGCTCTGGAGCTAAATCGCCTGGTAGAACGGACACAGAACTGCCCAACCACCAACGCCAACCTTTTCCAACTACCCCCTGGAGCTGTTCCCGGCATTACATCGACGGCGACGACCCAAAACACCACCCCGATCCCGACCCAGACGGTCCTGCCCTTCGTGAAGCAGGAGGTTGAAATGGTGCCATCTCCAACAATGACACCCATGGAGACATCTCAATCAAGTCTGCTACAGCAGCAGATTCAGGCCCAACAGCAGCAGCAGCAACAGCAGCAGCAACAGCAACAACAACAACAACAACAGATACAACAGCAGCAACAACAGCAGTTGCAGGCCCAACAACAACTGCAGGCTCAACAACAGTTGCAGGCCCAGCAACAGATTCTACAGAAACAGATTCAGACCCCACAGATGCAGACACAGCAGCAGCAGCAGACAACTCAGCAACAGGCCAACGATTTGCTGAACAAGACATTAGTGGATTTGTTAAATGCTACAAATCAACAGACAATAAATAGTAAGTTTATTGTATTTATTTTGTACAAAAAATAAAACACTAAATGTCAGCATCGTTAGATAGACATGAATCTAGGTAGGCACATACTTGATGGTGGGCCTCTTTGTGCTTGTGGCACATCTATCAATTTCAATGGCTAATATTCATTTAAAAAGGGCTTTTGAAAACCTATCTTGTGGTAAATTGTTTAAAAGAGCTCCCACGTGGAAGGTCCCACCTGCTAAATGTTTACTGCCATGTTTGGGCACCCTTGCTAAATAGATACGTCCTCTATTTGTAGGCACCCTTACTAAATGTGTCCTCTATTTGTAGGCACCCTTGTTAAATAATTATGTCCTCTATTTGTAGGCACCCTTGCTAAATGTGTCCTCTATTTGTAGGCACCCTTGCTAAATAATTATGTCCACTATTTGTAGGCACCCCTGCTGTTGGTAATCAGACAAACCCTGGCATCATCCTGTTGAGCAACAATGGCCAGGCAACTCAGGCGACCATGACAAGTCCCGTGACCTTGAACCAGCAAGTGCCTGGGGTCATGCAGAGTCAGCCGATGATAGTGATCCTGCCTGGTAACAGCCAGACCACCACTACACCAGTGTTGCAGGCGCCCACAACACAGACCGCGAACATGCACCAGAGTGGTAAGTAGGCCTGGTAAACCTTGTGTTTTTCTTGTTGTAAATTGTTTGAATGGTATTTAGAGGTGTTAAAAAGCCTTAAAGTTTTGAACACAATATTTACTCCTTTTTGTGTCCAAATTCCAACCAATCTAGAATTTTAAAAATCTATCCTGTAGAAAGCTGTTTAAAAGAGCTCCAGATTTTCATAGGATAGGTTTTCAACAACAAAGATGGCCAAAGTTTCAGATCCTACTGAAATCAATTCATCATTTTAAGGGTAAAGATACTACAGAGAACCTTATAGATGTCGACTTCTAAGGCGTGGGGACACATTGTTTAAGAGTATATTCTAAATCTTCATCCCTGTGGGAACAACATTTTGTAGTACATCGTCGCCGTTAATGGCTGTAATATTGCACAAACGGCGCTAAACAATAACTCACTCGCTCACTCACTGTAGTACATCACAATCAGTGTCTTTACTCTGGGACACTTTTTAAGCATTCCCTTACATCATTACTGTCAACATCTTCAATCTGGGGACACGTTTTGTGGCATTCCCTTACATCATTACTGTCAACATCTTCGATCTGGGGACACGTTTTGTAGCAATCCCTTACATCATTACTGTCAACATCTTCAATCTGGGGACACGTTTTGTAGCACTCCCTTACATTATTACTGTCAACATCTTCAATCTGGGGACACGTTTTGTAGCATTCCCTTACATCATCACTGTCAACATCTTCAGTCTGGGGCACGTTTTGTAGCATTCACTTACATTATCACTGTAAACATCTTCAATCTGGGGCACGTTTTGTAGCATTCACTTACATTATCACTGTCAACATCTTCAATCTGGGGACACGTTTTGTAGCATTCCCTTACATCATCACTGTTAACATCATCAGTCTGTGGGACACGTTTTGTAGCATTCCTGCATATCTTTGCTGTCTCCTTCTTTAGTGTGGGGACACAACATTTAATAGTATTTAGTTACTGTTTTTTTTACCTGAAGAAGACTCTAGAATAATCATGTACTTCCAAATGTTTTGTCCTTACACAAATAAAGTTTAAATGCAAAATATTTTTTGTAGCATTTTTCTGCAGGGATTTTATGATTTTTGTTGATAATATCAACAGTCTGAAAACATTTCAAATAATCAGGATAACATATTTTAGATTAAAGTTTTTATTGCTCCTGGTACAAATTAAACAAAGGTTTCATTTGAAAAAAAATAATAAGATACATGGTTGCAATGATTTTTTGGGCAATTTTTATTTAAAGTCTTTTCATTCTTTTCAGGATCGTTGATGTAAATTTGTTCAGGTGATCATCTTTATTTTAAAGTAGGGTTTTAGGTTTTAGGTTTTAGTAATTTGACTAAAATATCTTTTAGTCTTTTGACTTAACTACTTTTACACTACCATATGTGTCTCAATTTAATCCTGAATGTAAATTAAGTACATACCTTGACAAAACAATTGTTTTGATAGATCACAAAAGTTCATTTACCTCTTTAGTGCTGAAATTGTGAAATTGCACCTTCATCAGGTGAATATACTGAGTATTCACCTGACGAGGGGCCAAGAACAGCATAGAAACGTTGTGTATGCAATAATAAAAGAAGAAGTTGATATCCATAACAGTCGTCATATATTTGAACACCAACTTCTAAATGCCTCT
>JAULCD010224157.1:0-10494 GCA_032361085.1 Calliostoma canaliculatum
CATGTTTCCTGTGACTAATAAAATGTCATGAAAAAAATAAGGCTTGACCCTTAACTTCTTTTGAGTAGTATATATACGGTATAAAACATTATTTATCACCCGTCTTCCACAAGTGTAGCAATACAGCACACGATGCTTGAAGGTCACTGCTCTCTCAAAGCTATGCGAGGTATGCAGTAGCTGGCAGTGGACGTGGTCTGATGGTTATCATTATGGAAAAAAGAAGACGCAAACTCAATATGTAAACCTAAGTTGTCCTGTTTAGTACACAAAAAAACCAGAACAACAAATTGGAAAACAAAGATAGAAAAAAACCTTCACGCGACGCGAAAAAAAACCCAACCTAAAAACCTCCCAGGAAAAAACACGACCCTCATCCCAAAACCCCACCACCAAAGGAAACAAAAAGCTAACAAAAACACCAACAAAAACATCCCCCAAAAATCAATAAACAACCAAAAATAACAACAATACCAACCCTCACAAAAAAAACCCCCAAAAACCTACCAAAAAAACCCAAAACAAACAAACAAAAAACCCCAACAAACTGTGTATGGCTCTGTGTTAAACATGAACAAAATACTCAACAAAAATAGTTTCTATGACACATACTTTTAAGGATAATGTTAATTCAGCTAAACAACACCATAAACATAATACGATAATAGAGAGTGCAAACGCATCTTTAAAGTGCCTGTCTGACAATTCAGTAAAATTGACTTTGCACATTCAATTTTGTGAAAAATGAGTAAGTCTGTTGGTATTTAAAATGAGTTGTGAAGAGACTTTTTCATTGTGGAAAAAGACTCCTTCAACGAGTGTTACCTAAACAAGGTCAACTTTCATGATGTCAATGATTTCTGAAATAAAGTGGCTACCTAAACAGTGTATAGCTGTGTCTATATAACTAGTGTATGTGTCTATAAAAGTGGCTACATGTGTATAGCTGTGTCTATATAACTAGTGTGTGTGTCTATGAAAGTGGCTACATGTGTATAGCTGTGTCAATATAGCTAGTGTATTTCTCTATGAAAGTGGCTACATGTGTATAGCTGTGTCTATATAACTAGTGTATGTGTCTATGAAAGTGGCTACATGTGTATAGTTGTGTCTATACAACTAGTGTATGTATCTATGAAAGTGGCTACATGTGTATAGCTGTGTCTATATAACTAGTGTATTTCTGTATGAAAATGGCTACATGTGTATAGCTGTGTCTATATAACTAGTGTATGTGTCTATGAAAGTGGCTACATGTGTATAGCTGTGTCTATATAACTAGTGTATGTGTCTATGAAAGTGGCTACTTGTGTATAGCTGTGTCTATATAACTAGTGTATGTGTCTATGAAAGTGGCTCCATTTGTATAGTTGTGTCTATATAACTAGTGTATGTGTCTATGAAAGTGGCTTCATTTGTATAGTTGTGTCTATATAACTAGTGTATGTGTCTATTTGAGTGGCTACATGTGTATAGCTGTGTCTATATAACTAGTGTATGTGTCTATTTGAGTGGCTACATGTGTATAGCTGTGTCTATATAACTGGTGTAAGTGGCCTTTAAAGTGGCTAACTGCGTCCTGTGTGTAGCTGTGTCTATATAGCTAATTTATGTGTCTATTAAAGTTTCATATATACAAAGAACCTTGGTAAATATAAATGCCCCATGTGTTTCTTCTTTTTTTGCTGAGTAAAACTCACACTTGCTTCACCTCCTTGTTATTGCACAGCATCAGATTAAGTATGTGTTATTGCACACAATCAGACCCAGTTTCTTAACAATTTTTATTGCACAGTATTAGACCCAGTTGCTTTTATTATAACACCAAGAATCCGACCTAGTTGCTTCACCTACGTGTTGTAGCAAAGTGTCAGATTCGGTTTCTTTAACTCTGTGCTCTTATACTGTTTTAGGCCCAGTTGCTTCACCTTTGTGTTGTTACACCAGATCGAATCCAGTTGCTTTACCTTACTTTTTTTGCGCGGTATCAGACCCTGTTGTGTACCTTTGTGATTGCACAGTATCAGATTCAGTTTTCCAACCTTTGTGTTATTGCACAGTATCAGATCAAAATTTTCAACTTTTGTGTTATTGCACAGTATCAGATCAAATGTTTTAACTTTTGTGTTATTGCACAGTATCAGATCAAGATTTTCAACTTTTGTGTTATTGCACAGTATCAGATCAAGATTTTTAACTTTTGTGTTATTGCACAGTGTGACAGTCTGGTGATCTAGATGCCATGGCAGCACATTGATCTTCCGATTCATGAAGACAACCCTCGTCACACGTGTTGTGTGTGTTTGGGTCTTATTCTGCTGGAACAGCTCCCTCTGACGGTTGAGAATAGGAAGCAGGTGTACACACTGCCTTTCCGGAATCGGTCAACCTGGAAGACGCAGGAGTCGGCACATGTTCATAACGGTGCCTGTACACTCTCATTTTTCATCACGTTATTCCAACAGATATCTCAATGCATGGCTGTAACAGATTCGACGTCAATTAGGCATAGTCCAGGCCTAAACGTTGGTGCAGCACTGAACACTGATATTGTCGATGTAGCCAACGTAGCAATAATGGGGATTGTGTGTGTGTGTGTGTGTGTGTGTGTGTATGTGAGTGTGTGTGTGTGTGTGTGTGAGAGAGTGTGAGTGTGTGAGTGTGTGTGTGACGGTGAGTGTGTGAGTGTGTATGTGAGTGTGTATGTGAGTGTGTGTGTGAGTGTGTGTGTGAGTGAGTGTGAGTGTGTGTGTGTGAGTGAGTGAGTGTGAGTGTGTGTGTGAGTGAGTGAGTGAGTGTGTGTGTGAGTGTGTGTGTGAGTGTGTGTGTGAGTGAGTGTGTGTGTGAGTGTGTGAGTGTGAGTGTGAGTATTAGTGTGAGTGTGAGAGAGAGAGAATTTCTTTATCCCAGTGAACATCAGGTGATATTTAAATATGATGTACTCTACCTCTAAAATTGTGGTAATATTAAATTTTTTCAACTTAACTGAATGAGTGGATTTGTCTTGTGTTACAACAACTCACCTATTAGCTGACAGTTGTTAGAAAATGAAAACACTGCATAATATTTAAAAAGCATTTTATTGCATCGATGGAAGCGTATACAGGAAGCACAATTGAAGCTATACATTGCACATTCTGGCTTCCAATGCAAATTAAATCAGGTACGTCATCATTTATTTACAAACTTAAATAAATATACCAGGATCAGTAAAAAACAAGCACCCTGTAACGATTAAAGGCAGATCAAACACTGCCACTGATATCTCCACGTAAGTGCACATAAGTTTCATCACCAAATAGAATACCATAACAACCTTGTAGCTTAATTACCCCTTTAAAACAAAATGTTTTTGTAGAATTAAGTTGTTTAATGAACACTATGAAACATTTGTCAGAGCATTCATAATAACTACATACTGCCCATGATAAACAGTAATTCAGGTTTGATGCTTTGTTGTGTATGTGTCACAAACAACAGTGTCAAGTGGTGTTCAAAGCGGTGCGACTGAAGAATGTGTCTTGATGTGTGTGTCTACGTGTGTGTCTACATGTGTACATGTATGTGTCTCTAAATATGTTTGCATCTGTGTCTTAGTATGTGTCAATATGTCTATGTCTGTCTACATGTGTCTATATTTGTGTCTACATGTGTCTAAATTTGTATCTACATGTGTGTCTATATCTGTATCTACATGTGTGTCTATATTTGTGTCTACATGTGTGTCTATATTTGTGTCTACATGTGTGTCTATATATGTGTCTACATGTGTCTATATTTGTCTATATCTGTATCTACACGTGTGTCTATATTTGTGTCTACATGTGTGTCTATATTTGGGTCTACATGTGTCTTTATTTGTGTCTACATGTGTCTATATCTGTATCTACATATGTGTCTATATCTGTATCTACATGTGTATCTATATCTGTATCTACATGTGTGTCTATATCTGTGTCTACATGTGTCTATATTTGTGTCTACATGTGTATCTATATTTGTGTCTACATGTGTATTTATATCTTTGTCTACATGTGTATCTATATCTGTGCATACATATGTGTCTATATCTGTATCTACATGTGTGTCTATATCTGTGTCTACATGTTTGTCTATATCTGTGTCTACACATGTGTCTATACATGTGTCTACGTATGTGTATATATATATGTGTATACATGTCTATATTTGTGTCTACATGTGTGTCTATATGTGTGTATACATGTGTCTATATCTGTGTCTACATGTGTGTCTATATTTGTGTCTACATGTGTGTATATATTCGTGTCTACATGTGTGTCTATATTTGTGTCTACATGTGTGTATATATTCGTGTCTACATGTGTATCTATATCTGTGTCTACATGTGTCTATATCTGTGTCTACATGTGTCTATATCTGTGTCTACATGTGTATATTTGTGTCTACATGTGTATATATATCGGTCTACATGTGTGTCTATATCTGTGTCTACACATGTGTCTATATCTGTGTCTACATGTGCGCTATATTTGTGTCTACATATGTGTCTACATCTGTGTCTACATGTGTTTCTAAATGTGTCTATATTTGTACAGAAAAACTAGTGAATGTACAGACAGACGGACTAATGAATATAAGTGAATGTAAAGACAGACGGACTAGTTGATGTTTCGACAAACTAGTGAATATACAGACAGAAAAACTAGTGAATGTAAAGACAGACTAGTAGATGTACAGACAGACAGGCTAGTGGAGGTAGATACGGACTACTATATGCAGAGACAGATTAGAAGATATAGAGACGGACAGACTAGTGAATGTACAGACAAACTAGTGAATGTACAGACAAACTAGTGAATGTACACACAGACTAGTGAATGTACAGACAAACTAGTGAATGTACAGACAAACTAGTGAATGTACAGACAAACTAGTGAATGTACAGACAAACTAGTGAATGTACACACAGACTAGTGAATGTACTGACAAACTAGTAGATGTACAGACAAACTAGTGAATGTACAGACAGACTAGTAGATGTACAGACTAGGCCGTGTACAAATTAGTAAATGTACAGAAAAGTGGATGTACAAATTAGTGCATGTGCAGACCGACTAGAGAATATACAGAAAGACCAGTGGAAAAACACACATAGACTAGTTGATATACAAACAGACTAGCGGATATACGGACAGACTAGTGGGTGTACAAACTAGTGGACGCACAATAAGACTAGTGGATGTAAATACAGACTACTGGATATATGGGCAGACAAGTAGATGTAGAAACTGACCAATGCTTGTAAAGAAAAACTAGTGGGTGTGAAGACTAGTGAATGTACAGACTAGTAAATGTACAGACTAGTATTAGTGAATGTACAGACTAGTATTAGTGAATGTACAGACTAGTATTAGTGAATGTACAGAGTTGTGCAGAGCTTAGACACTGACTGTTGCCTATCTGTAAAACTTGACTTCAGTATCACAAACATCAATAAACAGATCGTTAAGTTCGTGCAGCTTGTTATCGTCCATGTTTTGCAGGAAATCAATGGTGTCCTTGGTGCAACCCGCCTCTAGGTCCCTCATGGTGTTGAGCAGCTTCTGACCTTCAGCACTTCCACTCTCCATGAGAGTCCTGCCCTTCTCGTGCGCCGTGTACAAAGAGTGATGCCGGTCCAACACAGTCTGGAAACTCGATCTAGTCTTGTCGCCCACGTTGGGCGACGTGGTGTACGTCCCGATGGATGGCGAGTGGGCAAAGAGAAACGGCTTGAAGACTGAAAGATTAGGGTTGGGCGTGGCGGTGAACCAGTGAATATCCAGAGAAGTAGATCCTGGGGGTCGTAGAACACTTACGTGACTCGCCATCGTCCGCAGCTCACCACTAAAGTTGATACAGCTTTCCTCGTCACGAAGAAGAGAGAACAGGTCGTCCTGACACAGCCTTCCTAGATAGTTAACATTAGTTAGCGCAGTACAACATCAGAACGAGCAGGTTTACAAAAAGCATCCCAACAAATTACTTTTATTAAGTGTTCTAAACAAAACATGCATGGTACAATAGCATCCCTTCATTAGTTGATTTTAGGTTAAGCGGTTTAGACTTTAATTTCTTTTAAAATAATAAATAAAATCAAATGGTAAAAGCCACATTCACATCACTGACTTCAGGCGACATAAACTCAAGTCGAAAGAGGGCTGCAATACTAATACCAGAATTGAGTCTTAAGGATGCCACCTATTCATTTAATTATGTCATTTGCTGAATCGAGGATATTTTAAAACAAACATAAAATATATATTTTTAAAAAGCCACTTTCGGTGAAAATAAAAGTGATTTGATGATATGTGTATATGTTATTAATGTAAACTAATTATACTAAATATTTTATGAATAATAAAAAAGTTATCACACCATGATGATATTGGTGACAAAAATTATCAAATTAGGAATATTTGCGACATGGCATGCGTACTTTACTACCTTTACTTGCCGCTGCCTCTAAGAGTTGCTTCCCTTTTTGAAGCCGGGAAGTCGCCTGTTGAGCTTCAGACAAAGATATGCCGGTGAAGGTATCACCAAAGACGCGGGCAAAGTTGAACTCGCCCTCATCAGGTTTCCATAACCCCTCTGCTTTAGCCTGATCCTCGAGTTTGCTAGAGCTGGTGTCGAACTCGGCCCCGATGGTTAGACAGCTGGAGATGTTGTATGTTCCCTCTGTACATATATCAACACGGCTGTTAAAACTGTAACAGTGTCAAAATCTCTCTATATTTTGTTAAGCTTTCAGCAACATTAAATATATTGTTAATAATTTATAATTCCCATTCCTTGCTTAATACATTTTACTTATGTTTCCATTCCTTGTATTACTATACTGGTACAACTCTCTATATTAAACAGCCCCGTGGGGTTTCCGGGGAATGTCCTCTTTTTCTCATCTACCACTCCCTCGATGTGCCTCTTGTACACCACATGGCGATATAGCGGAAATATTGCTGAAAGCCATGTAAAACTCAATTTCACTCACTCACTCACTCACTCACTCACTCTATATTTAACAGTAATGAAGTGCTTATCTCGGCAAGGGTCTTGACATTGTAGATTTATCTTCATGTTAGCATTGTTCTTAGCCTTGATCTTAGCATTGTTCTCACAGCCTGTATGCCATGACCAGAGCACGAGCTGAGTTTAACCATAGAAAATACAAACGAGAGATGGGATAAGAAGGTCCGTTGCAAAAATAAGATAGGGCATCTTTAACTTGGGTATATATATATATATAGGGATGTTTTAAAATATACACCTACTGCATACCACCAACTGCGTCATACCGGACCGAATCTAGGAGTTTGTAGTTATACATTTTACAGTGTGTTTAACACTTGTAGTTATACATTGTACCCTGTGTGACATACTTGTAGTTATACATTGTAATCTGTGTTACACACTTGTAGTTATATACTGTACCCTGTGTTACACACTTATAGTTATACATTGTACCCTGTGTTACACACTTGTAGTTATACATTGTACCCTGTGTTACACACTTGTGGTTATACATTGTACCTTGTGTTACACACTTGTAGTTATATACTGTACCCTGTGTTACACACTTGTAGTTATACATTGTACCATGTGTTACACACTTGTAGTTATACATTGTATACTGTGTTACACACTTGTAGTTATACATTGTATACTGTGTTACACACTTGTATTTATACATTGTGCTCTGTGTTACACACTTGTAGTTATACATTGTATACTGTGTTACACACTTGTTGTTATACATTGTACACTGTGTTACACACTTGTAGTTATGCATTGTAATTTGTGTTACACACTTGTAGTTATACATTGTACTCTGTGTTACACACTTGTAGTTATACATTGTGCCCTGTGTTACACACTTGTAGTTGTACATTGTACCCTTTGTTACACACTTGTATTTATATATTGTACCCTGTGTTACACACTTGTAGTTATAAATTGTACCAAGTGTTAAACACTTGTAGTTATACATTGTACTCTTTGTTACACACTTGTAGTTATATATTGTACCCTGTGTTACACACTTGTAGTTATACATTGAATCTGTGTTACACACTTGTAGTTATACATTGTACACTGTGTTACAAACTTGTAGTTATACATTGTACCCTGTGTTACCCACGTGTAGTTATACATTGTACTCTGTGTTACACACTTGTAGTTATACATTGTAATCTGTGTTACACACTTGTAGTTATACATTGTAATCTGTGTTACACTTTTGTAGTTATACATTGTAATTTGTGTTAAACAGTTGTAGTTATACATTGTGCTTTGTGTTACACACTTGTAGTTATACATTGTACTTTGTGTTACACACTTGTAGTTATATATTATACCCTGTGTTACACACTTGTAGTTATACATTGTGCTCTATGTTACACACTTGTACACATTTTGTCATTCCATCAGTCAATACATTTTTTCAAATGTTGCAACCTATATGTATCAAGCCATGATGATAAGAAAAATGTTTATTCTTGTGTGAAATGTACTATAGGCCTTTCGCCTCTTCAGTACCTGAAAAAAGATTGATTGACTGCACCTACACCTTCTCTCTTTTCTTTGTTCATTTATTGACTTTTTTTATTCTTAAGTTCTCTTTGCTCTGTATTAAACTACCTTTAGTACAAAATACATCATTATTACTGTCAAACTTGAAAATTCCAAGTTGAATGTTGAGTATTCTTTTGACTAAGGTACTATGACTAACGTACTAGCGTTAATCACACTTGCCCAATTTCTTACCCCATGAGACAGGATTTGGTACATAAATAAGCATTTTCACCATGTGTTATACACGAACGTATAATTACTAAACGATAAGTTAAACAAGTTTGTAATTTTACTTTCAAGCCTAAATGATATAATTTAGTGGCGCTTAATGTTTTGTTCTATGATACATATAATCTTATGCTACAAACCTGTGATTTTCCTCGCAGCCCAGTACGGTCCTGCTGTGTCCAGCACCCAGGCCTCGGACTGGTCAGCAATGATGAAGCTGTTGTGATACGTCCACTGACTGAAGTTGTGATCCTCACAGTTTGGTCCACCTTGGCCCTGCTTCTCTAGCAGCTCTGTGATGACCTTCACCCCCTGACTCGCTGTCACGCTCCGCTCAAGTGAGAGCCTACAACACAGCACAGTCAAGTAACACAACACAGCATACTCTAGTAACACAACACAGCACGCTTTAGTAACACAACACACTCTAGTAACAAAACCTGCTTTAGTAACACAACACAGCACACTCTTGTAACACAACACAGCACACTCTAGTAACACAACACAGCAGAGTCTAGTAACACAACACAGCACCCTCTAGTAACACAACACAGCATGTTATAGTAACACAACACAGCAAACTCTAGTAACACAACACAGCACGCTTTAGTAACACAACACACTCTAGTAACAAAACCTGCTTTAGTAACACAACAGCACACTCTAGTAACACAACACAGCACGCTCTAGTAACACAATGCAGCAGAGTCTAGTAACACAACACAGCACACTCTAGTAACTCAACACAGCGCTGTCCAGTAACACAACACAGCATACTCTAGGAAAACACAAAACAGCACACTCTAATAACACAACGCACTCTAGTTACAAAACACGCTCTAGTAACACAACACAACACACTCTAGTAACACAGCACACTCTAGTAACAAAGCACAGCATGCTCTAGTAACACAACAAACCACCTTTAGTAACACAACACAGGACACTCTAGTAACACAACACAGCACACTCTAGTAACACAGCACAGCACGCTCTAGTAACACAACAAACCACCTTTAGTAACACAACACAGCACACTCTAGTAACACAACACAGCATGCTCTAGTAACACAACACAGCACGCTCTAGTAACACATTACACAACGCTCTAGTAATACAATACACCACACTCCAGTAACACAATACACTATGCTTAAGTAACACAATATACCGCTCTCAAGTAACACAATATACCATACCGCTCTCAAGTAACACAATATACCACACTCCAGTAACACAATACCCCACGCTCCAGTAAAACAATACCCCATGCTCCAGTAACACAACACAGCACACTCAAATAACACAACACAGCACAGTCCAGTAACACAACACAGCATACTCCAGTAACACAATACATCACGCTCTAGTAACACAATACACCACACTCCAGTAACACAATACATCACGCTCCAGTAACACAACACACCACGCTTCAGTAACACAATACACCACGCTCTAGTAACACAATACACCACGCTCTAGTAACACAATACACCACGCTCTAGTAACACAATACACCACACTCCAGTAACACAATACACCATGCTCTAGTAACACAATACACCACACTCTAGTAACACAATACACCACGCTCTAGTAACACAACACAGCACGCTTTAGTAACACAACACACTCTAGTAACAAAACCTGCTTTAGTAACACAACAGC
>JAULCD010224268.1:0-10494 GCA_032361085.1 Calliostoma canaliculatum
TCAAATAAGATAAAAACAGTTTTCAGCAGTTATAAATGATATAATTTCTATATCATGATGATAAAAAAAAGTTAAGGTCGACACCTATTTTCTAGGCAAGGCCTGGTAATCGGAACTACAACCTTTTTTTTTATTTTGGCCTTAGCGGTATGATATGAGGCCGTAAGTTAATGTTGACTTTGAGGAACGTTTTCAACAGCCTTTATTTCAAAATTAGATACTAAATAGTCCATGTTGTGCTTAGCATATTAGGGGTTAAAAAGAAGATTTATGATCACAGGATATGTCTTCAACAACCTCAGGTTAAACCAAAGACATAAGGCCAAACAAAATAAATGTTGTGGTTCCGATTACATGCTTTAAAGTTTAGGATAGGTCTGTCAAAACATTTTTTTGGTTTAATTATTGAGTTATTTTTTTTCCTGATATCAAATATTAACCCTAAAAGTGATGAGTGGATTTCGGCCAGTCTTAAAACTCTCGCTACCTTGTTCTGTTAAAAACCTATCCTGTGTAATATGTTATTTTTCTCATTACGATAATAAATAAAAAAGCAGGGTCGGCACCTATGTTGTAGGCAAGGTCTGGTAATCGGGACCACAACATTTATATTTATTTGGTCTTAATAAACAGCCGTGACAGTTCTTCATACATTGAGGCTTTGCTGCAACAGCTAAGCTGATTGCCTGGGTGTGGCCATCTTACAGTGAGAGGCTTATACAAGGTTGGACAAGACAGCACGCCTGCTTAGTCTCGCACTGAACAGCAGCATCACTACACACCTTGTCACTTGCTTGAAGGACTGACTGATATTGTGAGACATGTCGACAATTGAGAATTGGACAATTGAACAATTGAAAACTGTGCGATAGTAATTGTCGTGTTGTCTTATGGATTTGACTACTGTGATGAGTTCAAGATGACCAGACGAGATTTGAAGTAATTTTTTACTTGCTGTGGAGAAGGCTGCAGCCATGATTTGTATTCAGATATAATTTCAACTGACATTGGATCATTGGTGGTTCCATTCAAAAACCTAGTTTATTTTAGAGGAATTCAATGACCGTTTAAATCAATTTCAAGGTTACAAACAATACAGCACAAGGGAAGTATTAATTGATTTTGTGTCTTGGTTGACACATTATTCTGTGTCTTGGTTGATACATTATTCTGTGTCTTGGTTGATACATTCACAATTGGACGAATGTTGATGCCGGGAATTGTCTATTTTCAAGAGATTACTCATTTCTGATGCTTATATTGCTGGCTGGATGGACATGTTTGCAGACAACTGTTTTTGGTTGTTGAGAAACAGTAAATTTCAAAACTGTTGGTTGTGAATGGTTCTCGTGTGAAGCTTGACTGGAAAATAACTTTGTGGGTTATTTCTAGCTCAGTGAAATAACAGCTGTAGCTTTTGAATCTGTATATGACTGTAGTGCTGCCAGTGTAACCATGACGACACCAACTGCGCATCTAGCGCCAGGTACTCCACCCCCATCTCGTAACCACCCCTGGTGTATCCCTGTTTGTCCTATTGCAGCCGTTCCCGGAGCTGTGTACCTCGTTCCCAAAAACTACACCGGAGCTCAATGGCCACCTCCCCACCCCTCAGATCCCACGCACCCCTCTGTTCAGCAGCATCCTCTGCAACTCTCGCCACATGCATCCAAGTTGCAGCAAGTGATGGCCAATATGAAACAGTTCGAGTTTCTCTTCGCAAAGCCAAGCAAACCACAGTCGCTAAACCTGTCTCCTTCTTCATCACTACCTCCCTCCCCTCCTGCTGAAAACAAGTCCAGCAAAGCTACAGCATTCGAGTACCCTAACCCTCCGTCACCACCTGCCAATCGGAAGAAGAGTAAGAATAAATCAGCTGACCCGTCTAGTCACTCGCCTGTCTCGCCCTCTGGTGGTGGGCAGAAGAAGGGGAAACCACTCCGATGGAATTCAGCCAAGCCACAGTGTCAGGCCGTCTCACTGTTGTCCAAGATTCAACCTCACCCCAGTTCACCACCTCTTGTTCCGCGCTCTAATAGCAACACTAACCCTTTGAATTCAGGCTCAAAACATTGGCCTTCACCTTCAGTCATCACTCGGCAACGAAAGCACATAAGTAAACGGTCTTCATATGAAGTAAGTTTCGTCCAACATTGACATGTAACATTGTAGATTTCAGTTGAATTTTGGTCAGGTTGTACAAAATCTAAGACTGGAAAGGATTAATGTTTCTAAAATGTGAGGTGCTGAAGTATTTTATGAAAAAGAATGGCATTTCCCACTAAATAAGATAAAAACACTGTGCTAATTTAATAGGCCCTTGAAATTCGGAATATTCTATATTACAGATTATATCCTGGGCCCCGTTCCTCAAAGTGATCTTAGGTTAAGTTGATCGTAAATGATTTTTGAAACAATGTCCTGTTTCTTATCATAGGCTTATGACTGTCATAGCGCAGAAATTGATTTGGAACCGTGTCTTGTATAGTGGAATCCCAGTTTGTCTTTCATTGACACAAAGCGCTGTTTTACGATTTTCATTGTTTTAGTAGCAAAAAGTTATTGTTGCAATGATAATTAAATGGGTAATTCTGTTTACCATCAACATTTACAAATACTGACGAAATTACCTCTGTTATCCTGAACTGGAGTTTAACATTAAAATAAGTACGGGTTAATGGTCACTTTATGGGGACAAAATTGTTTGTTGACATATCTGTGGTTTGTTGTTGACAGATCTATTGTTTGTTGTTAACAGATCTGTTGTTTGTTGTTAACAGATCTGTTGTTAACAGATTTGTTGTTAACAGATCTATTGTTTGTTGTTAACAGATCTGTTGTTTGTTGTTGACAGATCTGTGGTTTATTGTTGACAGATCTGTGGTTTATTGTTGACAGATCTGTGGTTTATTGTTGACAGATGTGTTGTTTGTTGTTGACAGACCTGTTGTTTGTTGTTGACAGCCCCCGCTGGAGAGTCTAGCAACAGTAGAAGAAACGGTTGTTCGGGACAAGGCTGTTGACTCGCTGCGAGAGATTGCCGTGGAACACAGTCCAGCCGACCTAGAGAACCACTTTGTACCCTTGGTGAAGAGACTGTCTATGGGTGAGTGGTCTTGTTGAATATTCAATGGACAACTCGTCTCCCTTGGCTTAGCAGCTGCATGTACATTTTATCCTTTCAAAAGAGTATGATCTCATTGTGGGCTTGAATAGAACTTTCATCTTGTGCCATTTTGTACTTTTGAAAGGAGCTCTTTTAAACATTAACACAGGATAAATAAAATTTAACAGTCTGTTTTAATCTTAGTTTGGACATTAAAATTGGCAAAAATGTTTTCAACAATTTCAGCTTTGATAGTTCAAGGATTAAGTGTCTCAGTAGATGAATTGTCTCTTTGCTTGTAAAAAAATTGAATCACTTTTCTTCAAAATAGTTACCTCTACCTTTAAAGTTTTGGGATATTATTAACCAGGTTTCGTACAGGCCTACAAAACTCACTGAATTCTGTGGTTTTCTGGAGAAGTGGAAAATTGAAAAAAATGTGAAAATCATGGAAAAGTCCTAGAATTTTAATAACTAAACTTCCTTTCTCAAATCCTTCATTCTCCGCTATCCTCCCCAAACTAATGACATTTAATTGAAATCTTAGACTCCACTCCACTTGCCCTTTGCTAATTCCTGTGTCCACACTTGTGGTGGTACAGATTGGTGTCGGTGTTTATCTCCATATATCTCCTTAAGAAATATCTGCGTTGATGCATTTCTAACTTGTTTGTTTGTTTGTTGCAGGTGACTGGTTCACATCCAGAACGTCGGCTTGTGGTCTGTTCTCTGTATGCTACCCACGCGTGTCCACCAGCGTGAAGTCCGAGCTCATACAGTAAGTGGACATACATCACAAATAGATTAAAAAAAATTAAGGCCAGGGGCCTGTTCCTCAAAGCAATCTTAGTGCTAAGTTGATGGTAAGTGATTTTTGCAACAATATCCTGTGGAGTTATTTTTTTATAGGCTTACGGCTCTCGTAGTGCAAGGATCGATTTGGAACCGGTGCCATTTGGCACCGGTTCCAAAGTGATCTTTTCGCTACGACAGTCGTAAACCAATGTTATATTTTACAATTTACTATCAACTTAGCCTAAGATCGCTTTGAGGAACAGGGTTCTGTTCATTATTTTTGTTTTGGAGAATATATGTGTATGGATTTATTTTAAAATCTTATTTTTTTAGAAAGTTGGTGAAAGCTCTCTGAAATATTGTTAATATTTTAAGTCCTTCATTACCGCTTAAACATGTACCATGAGAACCATAGGGGTTCCTTTTTATGTAATTTTACACAATTTTTGGTAAAAGTAAAATAAATCTAATAAGTTTTTGTGTGATAAAAGTCTTGACAATTGTATTTATGAATTGCTACTTCTTGATTGCTTGATATCCATATACGAGTCCACATTGAAACGTTGCTACTCAGCAACCAAGAAAATGTAAGCCACTCTAAATTAATGTTGTGGTTCCAAGTAATTTGTCTTTAAAATTTGGGGTAGGTCATTCTGGAATTCAATTTGTGTTCTATTGAAATATCTCTTTCCTGACATCAAATTTTAATAAGATAAAAACATTTTTTCAGCTGCAGTAGATAATGTTTTATTTTTTGCCATTATGATAATATAAAAGTTAGGCTCGGCAGCTGTGTTTTAGGCAAGGTTAGGTAATCAGAACCACAACATTTTTTTTACTGGCCTAATCCATATATGTCTACAATTGTCATCATCCTAACTTATAAATGCGATTCAAACAAGTTAAAAGTTTTGTTGTTAATCCTTACCGTGCGGCTCACAGAAATATCCGGGTCAGGCCACTAGTAGCCTGATCCGGATATTTCCGTGAGCGTCTTGAAAGACAGGCTGGGATGTTAAGTGAGGCACTAATTGGAATAGGCAAATCCTTCCGGGATACACCACTGAGGGCAACTTCTCCAAAACTATGCCGCACAGTAAGGGTTAAATTAAGAACCTGTTTTTTAATACCTTGACTATCAAACCTCAAAACAAACTAATCATCTCATCTGTGTACAGACATTTCCGGAACCTGTGTAATGATGACACGCCGATGGTGCGACGCGCAGCAGCGGGGAAACTGGGGGAGTTTGCAAAGGTTGTGGAGACGGAGTTTCTCAAGGCCGACATCATCCCACTATTCAACCACCTCGCACAAGACGAGCAGGTAACAGCTAATGTTCCCAGCCCAAACAGTCTTGTCTTGACTAGCTGCAATTCTACTGTGTGTGTGTGTGGGAAGTCTAACCTTAGATCGCTTGTGCCGTCACATCTAATAGCACCGTTGTCGTACGTCCAACCGGACACGGCTGATACATATCAGTGAGCCTTATGGTCGCACAGGACAGTTGAAAAACTATCCTGTGGTAATTTGTTTAAAAGGGCTCCAGTAGTAGGGAGCCCTTTTAAACAAGTCATCACAGGATAGATTTTTTAACAGCACAAGGGGATCTTAGGTTGAAACTCTCTTTCTTTCTCTCTCTCGCTCTCTCTCCCTCTCCCTCTCCCTCTCCCTCTCCCTCTCCCTCTCCCTCTCCCTCTCCCTCTCCCTCTCCCCCTCTCCCTCTCTCCCTCTCTCCCTCTCTTCCTCTCTTCCTCTCTTCCACTTTTCCTCTTTCCCTCTCTCCCTCTCTTCCTCTCTTCCTCTCTTCCTCTCTTCCTCTCTCCCTCTCTCCCCACACTTCTCCTAGTCTCTCTCTGAAGAAATCTTTCTAGATTTATATTCAAAATCTCTAAATACTCTTTGTCGCTTTCTGTTTTCATATTCATATTTATATTTCATATAAAACCTGACTTGCATTTTACAAATAGTCTTCATTCGTTTTAGTATGTTCATCAAAGTGTGTTTGGTTTTTACCATCAGTAATATTAACACAAACAAGCAGTTAACATCTCTCTTCTTTTTTTAAAACTTATTTAACAATCGAGAGCTAACAGTGTTCAATCCGACATTAGTCCAATTAGACTAAAAAAAGTATTATAGATCATTTTTTTAAAAATTTACCTAATATGTTCCTAGTAATATGAAAAGTTATCATCTTAAGTAATGTATTTCATTATCCACACTGAGCTCTACAAATAACAATGGCTCGAATCCTTTTCTTTTGTCAGGGTCCCGTTCCTCAAAATGATCTTGTTAAGTTGATAAGTGATTTTTGAAACAATGTTCTGTGGAGTTGTTTCTTATCATAGCCTTACAATTGTCATAGCCCAGAGATCGATTTGGAATGTGTGCCAAATGGCACCGGTTCCAAAGGGATCTTTGTGCTGCGACAGTCGAAAGCAAATGTTATATTTTAGCACTTATGATCAACTTAGCTTCAAATCACTTTAATGAAAGAGGCCCTGCTCTTTATCTTGTTCATTCGTACAAACAGCTATTGATGTCAATTCTGCAGTTAAGGTCGCTAAAGAAATAAGCATACAGCATTGTGCCAGTATCAATATCGTCATCGCCTGTCATAAGATTAGATGCTTCGATGAAAATTTTATTTAAGCAATATATTACGATATTTTTATCGTGAATATAGATGATACATCGATGTATCGCCACCAACGACAATGTATCCCAATACCGCGTAGTGAACTTTAACAAGAAATTACAAGAGTTAAGTTCGTAATGCAATGCTGGGAAAGTAATTCGTTAGTGCTAGTACATTCACCACATGTCTGGAAAGTCTGTACTGCAGAAAAAGAAATTCAAATTCAAATCCCAATCCAAATTTGATGCCAGGAAAAAATACTTTAAATAAAAAAGAATTTCCAACCCACCTACCCTAAATTTTGAAGATATGTAACTTTTTTTTTAGGCCTAAATAGACAGTTTAAAACCCCTCCTGTGGCAATTTGTTTAAAAGAACTGTTGGAACTCTTTTAAAAGAATTATCACAGAATAGGTTTTTAACATTTCACAAGGTGGTTACAGATTAAAATACTGAGCTTAATTAAGTATTTTATAGGTTAAGTTGAAAAATGAACAGAAAAGCAGTCATGACACATCAGATCAATGGCAAGGGCAGACAACTTCCTGTGTGTTTTGATGGCTTTAACCCTTACCGTGCGGCTACTAGTAGCCTGACCCGGATATTTCCGTGAGCCGCATGAACAGACATGCAGTCATGTTGAGTGAGGCATTAATTGGGATAATCGAAATCTTGAAAAAAATCCGAGATATACCACTTAAATCTTCTCTAATACTATGCCGCACAGTAAGGGTTAACATGTGAGATCAGCGTCTTGTGCTTGTACAAAAGATATCTGACATCTTCTTTATTGTGTTGTACAGCAACATTTCAATTCCACTTCTTATATTTCTCATTATGCAATCGTGAAGTTGTTATCCATAAAGAAGTTTGTCATTTATACTTTTCATGAACTTCTTAAAATCCCAATCTTATGTTTATTCTGCAATATGCTTCATTGAAGAATTGACACAATATGCAATTTGTATTAGTCAGGCCTAGTATTATTTTATATTTGTATCCAAACTAACTCATGAAATTTTTCAAAGAAAGTATGAATGATTAAAAAAAAATTGGGTAATATTTCTGTTAAAATTTTTTTAACGAACTTATAATTAATATATCATAGAAAGTGAATTATGTGAAAAATGTGAATTATTTGTCCATCTGATATTTTTCTTCATTTATTATTTTTGCTTCCAGTTGTTGCTTTTTCCTTACATTTCACTTGGTGGTCTCAAATTTGCTTTATTTCATACGAACTGAAGAACATAATTTTTCAGGACTCTGTGCGGCTTCTTGCAGTAGAAGCCTGCGTTAGTATTGCCTCCCTTTTGCCGCCAGAAGATGTTGAAAAGTTCGTCATGCCGACCTTGAGAAGTGCCGCAGACGACAAGTCTTGGAGGGTGCGATACATGGTCGCCGACAAGTTCACTGATGTAAGTAGTTTGCCAAGACACTCTAAGCATGAGCTGACACGCTTTAGGCCAAATAAAAAAAAGTGTTGTGGTTCCGATTACCCGACCTTGCTTACAATTCAGATACTGAAAAAAAAATTTCATTATCATAATGGAAAAAAACAAATTCGTCAAAGTCAGTTTGACACTTAGCAAAATTGTAAACATCTGTGATTGATTTTTTATTTGGTCTATATTAAACCCAAGAAAGATTTTAGGTACCATAGAACTTGAAAATAGAGGTGTACAGAAATAAAAATTAAATTTAAAAAAAAAAGATTTAAGGTACCCCCAACTATTCTTTTTGGCTCATTTCGTCATCTGTGATTCTCTTGCTTGTAATTTACTAATCATGTCTCTCTCTCTTCAGCTTCAAAAAGCCGTTGGCCCAGAGATCACGAAGAACGACCTTGTTTCAGCCTTCCAGAGCCTGCTCAAGGACTGCGAGGCAGAGGTCAGAGCGGCCTCAGCTCACAAGGTCAAAGGTCAGTTGGAAGATAGACAATCAACAGAAAAAAATTAATTTATCTAGCCTAAATCGTATAAATAATTGTCATTTCAGGATTGCTAAAAAGAGGTAAGTCAAGCATGAATTTTTTTCTCAAATCGGGGATTTTCTCGTTTTTGGTGATCGATTTTGCAATTGGTTTATATTAAATAAGCATTTTAGAAGCCCTAGATTTATTTCCCTCGGGTGTCATTTGTCATTATTATCAATGCACACCTCTGTTGCAGATTTCTGCCAGAACCTGTCCCCGGATGTGCGGGAGAATATCATTATGACCAACATCCTGCCGTGTGTTAAAGACCTCGTCTCTGATGCCAATCAACACGTCAAATCGGCCCTCGCGTCGGTCATCATGGGTCTCTCTCCAATACTTGGCAAGGAGAAGTAAGTACATCAAATCTTGTGAACCATGATCCATGAAGCCGAGGTGGCCAAGCTCATAACTTTCTAAGTCTTTTGTAAATTGCTGGCCAAATGACTTGACAAGAATAACTTTTATTTAGTGCTTTAAGAATGCATGTCGATGGGCACTGTAGTAGTTAACTATTTATGTCATCAAATGCCAATGATGTTGCCACCAAAGTGGCACTTAACAGTAACCAGAGATTTACCATGATGTATAAATTTAGCAGTCCCTGGGACTCACAACTAAGAATTTTAGGGGTCTCAGGCTATAACTTGGAGATCCCACTCTGACACAGCTTTTCAGGGTCCCATTTCTCAAAGCGATCTTTAGTTACGTTGATCATCGATGATTTTTTAAACAATGTCCTGTGGAGGTGTTTCTTATCATAGGCTTACGACTGTCGAAACGCAGCGATCGCGATTTGGAACCGGCACCGGTTCCAAACGATCTCTACAACAATCACCAGCAAGAACACTGATTTTGTGGTTTTGTTGCGTCCCTTCGGACACGCGCATAAATATTTTTGCATCCTTTGTCAAATTTTAAGTGTATGGGACGCAGAATTTGTTTATTTGGTAAGTCCCTGAACAACTTACTATTGTTGCTGCAGCTGTAATCTCTGTGTCTTGTGTTCCAGTACTATCGAGCACCTGTTGCCGCTGTTCCTATCGCAGCTGAAGGACGAGTGCCCGGACGTGCGACTCAACATCATCTCCAACCTGGACTGTGTTAACGAGGTGATTGGCATCAACCAGCTCTCGCAGTCCCTGCTCCCTGCTATCGTGGAGCTGGCAGAGGACAACAAGTGGAGGGTTCGCCTCGCCATCATCGAATACATGCCGCTTCTAGCCGGCCAACTTGTGAGTAACCCATCAAACAACTTAACTCTTAAAGTGCTGAGCACATCATTTGCTCGTTTTAGTTATCAAATTCCAACTGAAACGGTTCGCAGGTACCGGCCGAAGCTTGCAGGTTTTACTGTATCATATAATTGTATTGATAATTCAGGCTTTCCTCCTACCGTAAATCCTGCTGTTATAATATTACTGAAAACTTGTTGAAAACGGCGTCAAACCATTACTCACTCGCTCACCTGAACTGAAACAAACTGATGAAAACCTATTCTGTGATAAAAAAAAAATTAAAAGAGCTCCTACAGGAGCTCTTTTAAACAAATTATCACAGGATAGGTTTTTATCAGCACAAGGTAGTCGCAGTTTTAAGATTGGCTGATATCAACTCGGCACTTCAAGGATTAAGATGTAGTATCTCCCGCCTGCTTGAATGCACTGACTGTATTTAAAATATGATTTGGGGGTATGTTTTTCAACTGCTTAAGTGTGAGCCGCAAAATCTTTCCTATCCAGTGTGTAAATTTCAATATAAATAAGCTGTTGAATTTTTAAAGGAACATTTCTGAAGCTTTGTGTGGCATTTAATTTAGAAATTAAGATAATGACAAATGTAGATGTATGAACCACAACTTCTTGGTTGCTAAGGGACCGGTCATTTATTGGGGGGGGGGGGGAGGGGTCAGAGGAATTTGGACATTCTTGCAGGGCGGGTCATGAAAAAAAATACACATCTTCGGGGAGGGTCATG
>JAULCD010224379.1:0-10494 GCA_032361085.1 Calliostoma canaliculatum
ATAGATTTAAAGGGATCTCTAGGTTATTAGGATAATACAATTTACCACATTTTAGGGGGCGATATTTATTAGTTCTTAAAATCAAAAATGTGTTATTACCTGTTGTCTCATGGTGGTCATCCTCTGCATGTGCTGAGAGGCGAGATGAGCACGCCTGTCTTCTTTACGCTGAGCCAGGGCTACGTACAGAGGCATAGACACAATGATCCGTCCGTTCATCTCCGTCTCAGCCTTTGTGGCTTCTTCAGGTGAACTAAAGCACACAAAGCCGAAGCCCTTAGAGCGTCCGCCCTCACACATTACCTATAAGGTACACACAAAAACAACATTTAAACTGACTTTAATCTAGGATCTGTTATACTAATTCATAGGTTTTGTCAAATGTAGGTATTAACTGTTCAGCCACATTGACGACCTCAACCATTCATGGTTGGTGGCCAAGTATCACATGTTTGGTTATTTTATCCCCCTTTCAAGGAGGAGGGTAGCAATATAATAGAAGCCTCACACCAGTGAGATAGGGCTGCATTTTGCAATGTTTATATAACTTTATAGTGCAAAGGACAATCTTGACAAATTTTCACTGAAAAGTGCTAAACATATGTATCATAAGCTATGATCAATCTTGGTCAATATTTCTTCATGACCATTAAAAGCTTCCTTTGAACCAAATAAACCTCTCCCAAAATCCAGGATGTCTTATCTTTTAACACATCACTCTTGTATCGAGAGCACCAAGATGAAATTTAAGATGTCTTAGCCTTATAATAGCTTTGTGGAACGGGGCCCTGAATTAAATACAGGACTTTCAAATGTGCCAAGTGCCAAACATTTACATATTTAGACCTAAATAGCATGTACTAATTTGTGTAAGAGCTCCTAACAATTACTAAGCTTTTGAAGAAACTATTTTGAAGTAATTTACTTTGAAATGCAAGTATATAACTTATAAAACCCTACCTTTGCACTGGTGATGGTTCCAAACTCCGAGAATTCTTTCCTCAATCTCTCATCATCGATAACAGCATCAAGGTTCTTGACATAGAGGTTGACACTTTGATAGTGGTTGATGCGGTCAATCTTGTTCTTTTTAAACTAAATGAGGAAAAAACTTGCTTATGAATTACACATGTCTTTATTTACAATGTGCTATGTTTCAGTATAGTTTCTTATACCACTATAAAATATAATGATGATCATCATGCTTGATAACGGTATAAGAAACTATACCAAAACGTAACACATTGTAAATAAAAAAAAGTGTGTAAGCAACTTTTCTCCTCATTATACCACACCACTTATAAACTGCCAATCCAAATTTGTTATTAAGTTCTTCTTGAGGTTCAACATTTTTCTGAGCACACACAGCATAAAGGAACTGGCTGCCCTCTTGTTCCATGTTGTTCACAGCATCAACAGCCTGGTCAGAATGAAGATGTTCGATTAGCCTGAGAGTTCTTGAACTTCTATCAAGAAGTGTGACTTTGAGTTGATGTGCCTGTAGACCGCCAGCCAGGTGCAAAGCAATCCAAATACCAAAGTAGTAAAGATAGTCGACAACCGGTTTCATAATGCAAGTGAAATTTAACGGAGTCGTAGATAAGCCAAATGAGAGGACCCGCAACTGGTAATGAGTCCTCTTGTAGATGAAGCGCCGGTATTTCCGGAAGTCTTGTGGACAGGGATTTGCAGATAGGTCTCCTGTAGGTGTCACTGGGGTGTACAAAACTATGGAATATTGCCAGTTAAAGATGGGTCAGTAAACCCCTGACATCTTCACTACCAGACCAAGCGAATGACATCAGCCTTTTCTATCAGGTTGTCATTCGCTTTTGAGAGAGCTGCTGTACGCCGTGTGAAACTTGTCGGATCTGTAGTGAGTGGAGGGATACGACGCAGTCAAGGGACATACCCCTCCACTACAAGAAGGGATACATAAGGATTGTTTAGCATGTGTCAGTATTAAAAGATATGCAATCTTTTTTTCTGGCAGGAGAAACGGTTTCCGGTGGGGAGACAGGTACAGCCGGAGTGGACAGACATAACTAGTCACTAGGGGTGTAATGATACAGGTTGGTCACGATACGTTATGTATCCCGATATAGAATTTGCGATACAATACGTATCACGATACATATACATCATTTATAGAAGTGTAAGTTTCAAAAGAAATATCTTAATATGTGTCTTTAAGATGAAAATGTGTAACAGCAAGATAGTAATCACCAGTGAGATATTGCAAGTGCTATTTATAGATTGGGGAAGTCCAAGGTGTCATTTCAGGAGACGTTAACTATTATTGGATATTTATTCACTTGGTAATTTTGAAAATTATCACAGTATTGCAGCATTATAAGTTACATTTAGTACATTAATAATGTGTATAATGATATACCGTGTATCGCTATACACATCCTTTAAAACCATGTATCGTACCGTGGCCCTTGTATGGCTGATTTCCCCTTCTCTTGTGCTGATTCTTTGGTTTGTCAAACTAAAACAAAACACCTACTTTTTATCTGAAGGTTTCTTTGGAAAGGCCTGATGGCCGATGAGATGATGAAAGGCCGGTTTGAAGACTTTGGCCATCTTCAGTCGTTTCTTAAGAGCCACAGACTGGGATATGATGATCTGTTTCTCCTTTTCTAACGCAAGTTTATCAAGCATGACATTAATATCGCAGCCAAAAAGCTGGTCACACGTCCAGGAAAGAAAAGTGTGACATTCCAGTAAGTCGAGGGTAATCTGACTGCCCTGATGACGGGTCAGGGTAAGCTCGGCCAAGAGGAAATTGTGTGTTTGACAGCACTCGATATCTATCTTTGTAAACATAGGAGGACCAAAAGCGCCATCTTGTCTCCCTCAGACAAGTCTTTTTGTTAAACAAAGAAGAGATAGCTCCTGTTAAGTAGGCAATCAGTGACAAGAGAAACAGTTGATGACGACACCGAATTAACTGTTTTGAAGTTTTTGTCGTCCACCTTGTAGGTAATCTGCTTGGTGAAAAGGGGTTTGCAAAGGGGAGACAATAGATCGGGTAGTGCATACGAAATGCAGGCTTTGCTAAGGCTTAATTAGGCTTTCATAAATGTAGTGTTCATGTCCCGGGGTAGGTTTTGAAAAATCATTGGTTAAGAAAAGGTAATAAATGAATCCAAGACGGAATCGCCGGCCACGAGGAAGAAGTTTGTCATCCATGCAAACACTTCTGAATCCCTCAGAGGACGAGCTAGGCATAGGGTCGATCTCTCAAAGAGAGTCATTCTTTGGAGGAGGCTCAATTTCTTGAGGAGAGCCGATCTTTAGAAACAGGTTGATCACTTTCAGATGGTCGATCACCTGAAGAGGGTCAATCACCAAAGTCCAGAGAGTCAATAACCGGAGGCAATACACTTCTTAGTCATGACAGCAAAAGTAGGCCAGCTGCCTTCGTGGCAGACTGACAACCTAATAGCCTTCTTAAAAGACAACCAGCTATGATAATACAAGTAAGATCTAAATATACAATACCTGTTTATAATGTTTGTTTTTCAGCTAAATGCTAAACTGCAACAAAAGAACAAAATTGTCCAACGGTTAAACATAATATTTCGTGTCCAAATGCAAACAAGAGTCACAAAAAGGTGACATATGCAACCACGATTCATTAGAATATGACATACCCGCCATCCCCATCCCCATCCCCAATCCCCATCCCCATTCCCATCCCCATCCCCATCCCCATCCCCCTCCACACACCCAAATTCTGCAAAGTTTACTTAAGGTTTGAGACTATTAACAGAGAAACTAAAAAGAAAAAATCACAAAATTTCTAAAGCAACTGAAGGAACCCTTAGAGCCTCTGTTTAATATATCTGAACAGTTTCACTGAAAGACATGGGTTGATAATTAACGGTTTTTAAATTTTGCTCCGAAAAGTAAAACTGGTCCTTTTTAAAAACTGTTTCCATGGTAACAAATAAAAATGAAAATTAAAAAATGTATTAACTGTTAAAAGACATTATTTCAGCACTTGTTTAATATATCTGTAATGTTTCAAACAAAAATATAAAATGTTTGTTAGTTCTGCTTTGGAAACAAAATTTGACTCTTTTTAGACTCTTTTCATGGAAACCAAGATTAATAAAAATCACAAAAATTCCTCAAACATAAAAAAACACTGTTTGTTTCCAAATATTAGACGGGTTTAGAGTTCTGTTTCGGAAAAGACTTGCTTCCCTTTTGAGACAAAGTTCAAATTGTTTGCATAGAAACCGAGAATACAGGTTTTTAACAGCACTCGACCTAACAAGCACTAATTTAACTCGTTACGGGTAAAAAGTTAACGTCTGAATGATATAATGATATTTTACTCACCAGATTTGAATTGTTGTTCAAATCTTGTGTCCAAGCTGTAAAGAAAACAATAAATTGTAAAACACACCATCAGTCAAGCAATTGCAATAATGCTAATAAACATTTTTGTTAAAAGAGTTAAGAAAATAACAAAATAGAAAACATAAGTTTCATATGGTCGGCCCTTATTTCTGTAACTTTATTTCATGCTGCATATGTTTAAAAAAACATTTTAAATTCCTTGTATATATGTGCTATTTATGAAATTAATGTCGTTAGTTTAAATTTATAAGACAAATCGGACTGCTTTAACGACATCATTGTCTGGAAACAAGAAGCAATAAGGATCACATGTATTCAGTAAAGTAACACCTTTGCTTTTACAGTAAAAATAAAATTATTATTTTGATTTGCTTAACAGGTACGTTTTCCATTTGATTATTTAGACATTGTAGTGGAATAAAACAACTCAACACAAGAGCCCAGTAAAAAATATTCATCAAAATCATTTTCAAATGTCAAATATCGTTGTCAAGTTGTGCACTTTTAATTTAAAACATGATTTTCATACTTAGTTGTTTCATTTCGGAAAGTGCACAGTTTACAACATTGTTTTAGCCTTTGTAAACTAAACCCATTGAACCACTGGCATGGTTAACAACGTTGTAAAATTACGATGACATAGTTACACAAGGCCCACATATTTTTACAATTACATAATGAAAAACTTCGGATTTCAATAAAAAAAAGTTTAAAATTGCCTAAAAATTAAAGCAATTGTAGCAAGTAAGTTCAGGGTATTTTGTAATGGAGTGCGAGTATAATAGTGTTTGTATTAATAGATACTGAGTATCGACGCATAGTAAGGACTATCGACGCATACATGCCAGTATATTTACAAGACATAGTCCCCGCACAATCTACATGGCCTTAAACTTAAGTATATAAATAACCATACTGGCCCCCGTTCAACAAAACGACCATACCGAGACCGCTAAGATGAAAGTTAAAACAGCTAAGCTTTATGAGAGCTTTGTGAAACAAGACCTTGCTCTGTCCCCCAGTTCCTTTGGCTGTTTAGTTTAACGAGGGTGTTTAACGGCCGTGAAGAAATACTCACTAAGATCAATCTTAGCTTACTATACCTTTGTGGAATGGGCCTCTGAAATACGTTTCATGAACATATTGTTACGATATGAACTCGAAGCTACAATAGCATAAAGCACACACTAATTGATTAGATGGACAAATGCCAAAAGTTTGCACGCAGTCTTAAAAAGTAAATGTAACAGGAAGTCCTGGTCCGTTTCTCAAAGCGATTTAGTGTTAATATGATTGCATGTGATTTTGTAAAACAATGTCTGTCTGCTTGTAATGTTTCTTATCATAGGCTTATGACTGTCGTAGCATAGAAATGGATTTTAAACTGGTGCCAAAGGGCACCGGTTACAAAGCAATATATGCATGACGACAGTCATAAGCCAATGTTATATTTTAACATATGACCAACTTAGCCTAATATCGTTTGAGGAACGGGGCCCTGGTCTTCATATGTTTCTTTGTATTTCAAATGTGTACATTATCTGAAATGCAAAACACAACAACAAAAGAGAGTAACCCTTTTGAAATAGTTTGCATACATGAAAGTAATGAAATTACCATTATCCTTATTCAATAGGTCATCATTTTCTCCAAGTATTGATGCTAAATCGTCCAGCATTTGGTTGCCAACATCAAGAGTTGATGATGTAACGGTTGTGTGAGTAGTGTGCCGGGCTGTTTCGCAGGAGCATTGTAAATTTGTTTCATTCCCAGAATCAATCAGCAATTTATAAGCATCTGGACGTATTTCCTTAAGTGTCTCAATGATGGAACGTGGATCAGAAACCTTCGCGAGAAGACTTGTCCACTTTGTTGAATTGTTTGTTTGGAGACTCCTGAGATCATAGTAAGTTTCGGCAGATATGAATTTGTTGGACAAAAGGTGTTCCGCAAGGCACTGTGCTTGAACATTTTCCTTCAGGGTGCACACGGAGCAACTATTCGAACTTGGAGGATTCCTTGCAATCTCTTCAGCATATTCTCTCATCTTTAAGGCATTGCCAGGGTGATGTTTTTCGATTGCAGGAATGAAACAATTCTGTGTTGGAAAAACAAACAAAAATACACTGAGCTATCAACTCTTCACACTTGAGCTAAATTATTGAATTAACATTTTCTCTAAATTTACATTCAAGTGAGTTTATATGAATATTGCGTTTTGATTGAATTCCAAGGTTCTGTGTTATTTCATTCATTATCCAAAGAATTTTAAAAGAATTAAGCAACGGCCATTGAGAAATAATTTTTATCTATATAAAAGTTAACATTGTCTATGCATTCGGAGTTATTTTATACTCTGTGACATGTGATGCTGTGGTTTTTATACAGACAAAAATCTTGATCATTATTTGTTTCTTGTTTTATGTTGTTCCAGTGTAAGCGTCTTTTAACTATTTGACCATGTAATTATTAAAGAGGTGTTACTACGACTTAGATAAACTTTAGCTCTAACTTCTTCGTGGTTTCTTATTCCACTGTAATGTAATGCAATATCGTTCACCTTAGACTGGTTGTGATATCGATCATGTACACTTGATTACATTCACGGCCTACCTCATCGCTAGAAACACTGCTGTGAGCGATGTGGTATTTCCATAGCGAACTGTTGCTCACGTGACCTTTTTCGTTCTCTACGGGTATGCCATGTAATCATATGCCTGTGCTTGCCACTGACTTGGTCCTGTCTATTCAAGCCAATAATAGTGTGTGGGACATGGCCCATCACTGGTTGTTAAATGCTTGCTGATTTGTTTAGATTTTACTATGGCCGATCGCTAGCATTTCTGAGCCCAACTGGCCAAGTTTTCTGTTTCCACAGATAATTAGCACTTTGTTCGTATTGTAATTGATTAAAACATATGTTTTTGTGTAAAAAACCTGTTTTATAAATAAATTACAATACGAATTCTCTCTCCAACCTCCCAACATTTATCTTCTCGTATTTAGCTTACAGATATAGAAATTTGATTTCGGGGCTACAGGCAAGTGTAGTGGGTCTCATAAAAATCCAGTGGCGTGTGATATTCAAGGTCAGGCAAGCGTGGAAGACTCTCCAGTGGGTAAGCAAGTACATTAAATTTTGATTTAAAAAATCAAAAGGTTAACCCTTATCGTGCGGCATAGTTCAGAAGTTATCCTTTGTGGCGTAATTTTTTTAAGGGTTTCGCCTATTACAGTTAATACCTGACTAAATTTTGCCGCCTGTCTGTCCATGAGGCTTACCCGGATATTTCCGTAAGCCGCACATAGGTGGTTAATCAAGATCGATTAAACAAGAGCAAGTTGTTCGTATAGTAATTAATTTATAAAACAAGGTTTTTACACACACCAAAAACATATTTTAAAAATCTTACCATAAAGGATTTGTATGACAAATTACATCTCATCAGTTTGAGAAAAGCTTCTTTTTGTCGCCTGGATGTACGCTCCCCAACAACACTTAGTCTTTCATCCTCCGTCATGACCTTATCTTGAATTAACATATCCATTATGTCTGTGCCAGTGAGGGTAACATCTTGCAGGAAGTCAGCATGGACGCTGGTAAGCACCTCCTGGTGTATGTTCCATCCAGTAAAGCCATGTCCTGCTGAAGATATAAAACAACAATTAAAGTTTTAGATCTAAGTGCACATTTTGTATTATAATCTTTTAAAAACAAATCTAGTTTGTTCTAATTACAAAAGTATCAAAATGTAAACTAACCAATATTAACCCTTAACGTGCGAGTTGTTGGAGCCCTGCTATCGCCAGTAGCTCGTCGCGTATAACTAATGGTACCGCCATTACGCTGATCGCGTACATATACGTGAGTCGCGCAGTAAAGGTTAATCCATTTTGTACACTGTGCGTGTAATCAGTAAAAGTACAGCTAAAAAATCAATTTTACTTTACAGTTTTCCTCTTACCGTTTGTCCTTTCAGTGAGATCTAGGATGTTCCCACCAATAGCAACCTTGTTTCTGAATGTCTGCATCAAAAAGTTTTCCATGTAGGAACAGGTGTCAATGTGGGACTTTATAGCATCCTTGTCATCAGGATCCACTCTTTCCATGACTGTATAGTAGTAACGAATTCGTTCTTCAAACGTAGAGAGAGCATTTTGGACAAAGTTCGTAAATGAAGTTGGTGATATAAAATTATTGTCAGAAGAAAACTGGCGTATTAAGTTCTCCACATATTCCGTCCTGCACTGTTTTTCCCGCTCGTTCATGATTTGTGTGTTGACCTGCAATCAGACCAAATACAACTACTTTAGTTTTATGAATCACGTACCTCATAATCGGAATTATATGTTTTAAATCTTACCTAACATTTAATTCCAGTATCACAATCTATTTGTTTTGTTAATGACCACGTTGTTTAAAAAACCATCCAAACACATCATAACCAACAGCCTGCCAAACAAGAAACAGGTACAAAACTAATAGCATATTAACCCATTTAGTTCCAAATCGATTTTACCAGGACTGTAACCACATTTTGCTGTTGAAAATATATCCGGTGAAAGTTGTTTAAAAGAGCTTCTTTGTAGCAGGAAAGGTTATCAACAGCCTATTTAGATTAGACAGTGAAATGGACAAATGTTGAGTTTGGTACTGAAAGGGTTACAATGAATGCATTTTTAAATTTCAGACATCAGCGTCAGACAATTATTTTAGACAATGGTTACTTTGAAAGACAGGTAATGATGGACAAAAAAGGGGATGCTGAATGCACGCGACAAGCACTGGTGACAACATGTTTTCCGAGAAAAATAATTACGTTTTTCTACATACAGGCAGGCGTAAAAATAAGAAAAACTAGCCACCCAGCCCAGGGGCTGTTCAGATTTAAGATCAACCAACCCGCATTACATACAACCAGCCCGCATAATACTGGTTTTTACTCTCGACTCGCACGGTCTATACCGGTACTCTTCAAGCGCCGGACAAACTCTACTTTGCAAAGCGTGCAAAGTTATTTAAGCAGACAGGGCACAGAAACCAGCCAACTGGAACAAGTGTCTGGCATGTCCTGTGACTTTAAACAAAAGAAATGAGCTGATCAACTGATGAACTGAAAACAACTCACAACTTATCTTCCTTGCCATCCTTGTCACCCGCACCACTGACAATGCTATCCAAACCTCTGTCTACCGTAAACTACACATACTGACCAGTACATCCACTTCGACTCTAACCACCCTCTCAGAACTAAAACTGGCATTATCTCTACTCTCACCTGCCGAGCAGTTAACTTGTTCTTAATTACCCCTGAGCCCGAGCTCCAACACCTCCAGCATGTCTTCATGGATCTTAACAACTACCCCAAAAACTTGTTGACCGTGTCATTAAATGCACCCTTAATCCAGCAACTAAATCCACAACTAACAAGCCCGAAACTGCACCTATCCACATTTTACTACCATACATTGGCAAAACATCACACCACATCAGCCGTTTATTAAAATAGCAAGTAGGCATTCAAACATATTTCACATAGGTCACACCTTTTAAAACCATAAACAAGGCTAATGGTAGGAAACTCTAAACACAACAACAATGCTCCAAAAGTGTAGTCTATAACATCGGCTGCAACTGTGGCAGCAACTATATAGGGGATATATCCAAACCACTCAACACTCGTGTCAAAGAACACATGGCATTTACAAACAAATCCGACACAAATCAGCCATATCACAACACATCACTAATGCATAATTCAATTTGTCTTTTTACAGTTTTTGTCCTATTTTAAATCCTTTTTCCATAGTACGGATTTTTCCAACATGTGGGTAATGTACCTAGCGCCAACGAGTTACTTTCCTAACACTGCATTAAGAACTTAACTCTTATAATGTCTTGTTGAAGTTCACTACACGGTTTCAAGATGTATTGTCGTTAGTGGCGATACATCGATGTACAATCTATATTAACGATAAAAGAATAGCGATATATATATACACATAACAAGTAGTTGAGCGCCCCCTGATTCTTTCGACAAAATGGAGAAAGAAGTGTTGGCATACTATTTATATGTTAATGAATGGAAAACACGGAACAGGTTTTGGCTGAAATGG
>JAULCD010224490.1:0-10494 GCA_032361085.1 Calliostoma canaliculatum
ACACTTGTCTCTGACATATACAGAATAATCTCGTTACATCCCACTCAATTTCATTTTTTTAACCCCTGGTGGGTTGAATTAATCGTTGTCATTTCTGTCGTACTAGATCAAGATGTTTGGCTTTCAAGTGTCAAAGTTATTGTAAACAGCGAGTTTCAAAAGGCAAATAGTTTAGGGTTTTATTTGTTTGGAAACAACAGTTTACAACAAGTTTGGCAATTGTTAACTAAACATGTCAGTCCAGTGGATCTTACAGCGCTGAATTATTTGCTCTAAAAATTAATTTGTGACCACTGTAGGAAGTTGTTGAGAATTAAGTTTGATCACGTCATTGCGGTTTCCCTCTTATATTTAACATTATATATCAATATGTGAAATCAACATAAATGTTGCGTTTGGCTATCTTTAAGTTTAACTTGCATATTACCTAATACTATGAGAGAGTGAGTTATTGTCCTGTCCTGCTTTAGGCAATATCACAACCATCAGTATTAGAAATCAACATGCAATGCCCTCAAAAACAAAGACACTCTAAAAACCTAGATATTTCACCTGAAAGCAATTTCAGTGTTCTATTCTTAAATATTTATTAATTTCTAGATCACGTCGGTGTCCCGTTGACGTCATTTGTAGATTTTGTTGTCATAGAAACCGTTACTAGTGAGATATAGCACTCAGGTGTCGTCACTGAGACTGTAATGTAATAGCGCATGTCTTCCCCTTTCACCTGACTTCCCATTCAGAACACCTCACATTATCAGATATGTGTCAGAAAAGAAAAACGTGTCCAACCGTAACTTTCAAAGGTGACATGCACACCTTGACTCCTGTGCACTTGAGTGTCCTTATTCCAAGACGATCTAGTTAATTCACTGTTGACTTCTATGATTCATTTTGTAGTACGAAACTACATGTCTAATGTATATATTTGCCTATATTGTTTGGGGCATCAATATTTGGTTTTATATCAATTACATTTTGGCATCATGGTTTGCATTCAAATAGATGTGGGTGTAATGCATTAATTTAAGATCAATATGGCATTATGCGTTGATTTCAGACTGACTTTAGCATCATGTGCCGATTTCAGATTGATGTTAGTATGATGTGGTGATTTCAGAATGATTTTAGTATTATGTGATGATTTCATATTGATTTTGATATCATGCGCTGATTTCAGATAGATTTTGGTATCATGCTTTGATTTCAAATTGATTTTAGTATCATGCGTTGATTTCAGATTGATTTTAGTATCATGTGCTGATTTCAGATTGATTTTGCCATCATGTGTAAATTTCGGAATAATTTTGGCAATCATGCTTTGATTTCAGACTGATTTTGCATTTATGCGTTGATTTCAGACTGATTTTGGTATCATGTGGATGTGTTGATGCCACAGTGAAGTAAGCTTCTTTGGAAGCTCTTATAAATAATTTACAACAGGATAGGTTTTCAACAGTACGGGGTCTTAGGTGGTCGCAGTATTAAGTCACACAGACATTAGTTCAGTCTGATAAATATCGATACCGATAATGTGTGTTGTAATGTTACCAAAACTAGCCTGATTGGGAAGCTATATTGTTTGACAGCTACTTTTAACTCTTAAAATGCTAAACTTATTTAGTGAGGTTTAAAAACATGACCACCTTGTGCTGTTTAAACTGGATCCTATGGTAATTTGTTTCAAAGAGCTCCTGCAGGGGCTCTTTAAACAAATTACCATAGGCTCAATTTTTAACAGTCTTCTTCAGTTGGAATTTAGATACTAAACAAGTTAAGCTTAGCACTTAAAGGTTTAACTTCTATGCAGGTTGTTTGCAGAAAATTAGTATGATTACATACTTCAAACAACATCATTGAAAAAGCACTAGGCTCACATTTTCTCCGATTTCCTCGTGATGTTGTCATGTGTCGCTTACTCTTTTAAATGAATTGCTTACATACACTGAACATTCGACAGTTTAATATGTAATACGGTAAATGTTATTTATTTATTAATTTACTAGCTTGTCTAGCGTAAGGTTTTTTAAATATTTAATGTTTAAGCATTTGTTGACTTTCGCAGATCAAAATAAACAAAGCCACATTGACTTACATTTATACCAAACACGTTATCGAAGTACTAAGATTTAAATGTACACGGTTAGGTTAAGTTGCAATTTCAGAAATAGACCATAAGTTTTTTTACATTGTTACTTACAGTTAATGGAAACTGGTTCTTTTTCTTTTGTCAGGATGTTTTAAAAAAAACGGTATCGCTAGAGAGTTCAGAATACACGAATTGCAAATTGGCGAGCGATATTTTTAACAAAAAATCGATGTTGATGTCTATTGAATCACATTTTGGCAACACTGGTGTCTTACTTTTTATACCATTCTTTAAATTTTATCGATCCTGTTTTTGGCACTTAGTTTATCACAACGATCGCTAAAAAGGGCACGCTTGAACACTGACTTCAAGACGGTGATAGCAGGAAATGACGTCATGTGTTACGTCACATCTGGCAAATTAAGGCCCGGATGCTTCACTCGTCCAATGAATGTGTTTTTAAGTGTCTGCAGTGTCTGATCAGTCTTCTCTGTGAAGACTTACCGGTTTTATTGTATTGGGTAACAACTCTTCCATTTTGCAGGGGACCTCAGTATTTATTAGAAGAGGTCGAGTTACGTCAAGGGCATTCCTTAACTCTGCACCGATCACAAAAATGCTCTTTGATCATTGATTGAAACTGTTAAAGCGTTCCGTCACTGACTGGAAGCGGATTAAGATTAATCGATTTCCATTTTTGGCGAGACGAGCAACTTAAAGCAAACATGATAAGAGTCATGCTGTAAAGTTTCCAATTTCCTGTACCAACAAGGTGCATGAAGCGTGACCTTGAAGGCTAACACTTGAAGCTCGAAACTTATTTCAGTAGGATTTCAAATTTAGTGATCTTGTGATGTCTAAAACCTGTCCTGTTAGATTGTTTTTAAACGTTACTTCAGGTAGGATTTCAAAGTTAACAACTTGTTTTTTAAACACCTACCTTGTTGTAGTTTGTTTTTCAAAAATACACAACTCATTGAGTTCCTTAGAGAAAACCCAGTAACACCCAGTGATTAAACTTCTGAAAGTCTAAGTTGTATGTGCTACTAAAATCAATAGTATTTCTAAAGCACTTGCTGTACGAAGATTTCCTCTCGACGGTTTAAGATGCTATAAAAATGTTGTATTTACAGTATCACCCTTTAATGTTCCATCAAAGGTTTAGGGACTCACTCTAATGCCTACCAAACATTGCAAAATATGTATAGAAATTATTCAGCGGATTACCATTGGTTTGATGAGATTTCCGCAGGAAATCTCATCAAACTAATGGAATTCTGCTGAATAATGTCTGTATACTTTTTTCTAGTGCTACTGGTTAAGTAATATGTTCTCCTGCAATACACACTAACCGTCGTGTCAAGTACGTAAACGTGAAGACCGGTTTGATTTTCTGTCTGAACATTAAAAAAAACGTTATAAAACTTGCACTTACTTCTCTCTGAATGAATGCTGGCAAGAACAAAGGCAAAAGGAACTAGTAAATTTAAAGCAAAGATAATATGTCTGATTTGGCTGTACGTATGTAAGCTGCAGTATTCGATTGAAACGCTAGCACTGTAAAATTTATGAAAATCTAGACAATTGCAGGCAGACACGCAACATGACGTTATTTTCCTGACCTTCAGGAATGTCGGCGTCGTCTTGGGGTTTCACTACCTGTGAGGGTTGGGAGCATTGCTTCGATATTTTGGTTTGTCAGTAATAAACAAAACAAACAGGTTCTGCGAAGCCCTACAAGGTGTTCTTTAACCAAACATCTGGGCAATCAATTCAATTAAACAGTTTTGAAAACGGCGTAAAATCCAGATCCTCGCACTACAATACTGCAGCATGCTAATTGAATTATTGTAAAAACTCACGTTGAACCTTCTGCGCTCGTCAATCATAAGTTTAGTCAGTTCTCTTCAGAGGGGGCTTTCTGAGTGCCAAATATTCAAATACCATAGCTTCACTCATCAATTCTTTGACACAGTGGTAATACCGCTGCGTTTTAACGTAATATAGATGTGCACAATTCGTCATTCTTATTTTCTGACGCTAATTGTCTTGAGACCTTCAACCAGTCTCTTTGAATCAATCTATTCTAATTTTCAATTATGTTAACCCTAAAAAGGTTAATGGCACCATTAGTTGATTCCAACGTCCAACCAAACTCCAATCAAACCAGGTTCTATAAATACCCGGCTAATTATCCATCAATATATCATTGTTTTCAAATATGGTACTCCGAAAATCACTGATAACATCATCAGCTGATTTCAATTTGTAATGAAAGTCAAATAAAAAAGACTTAGTACCTTGCGATCAATATGCATTTCAACCTAAGAACACTATAGAAAGCTGATTTTAATATGTATATTTTAAACAACAATTTGTCATTGAATGTACTTGTCTTACGTAACATCTTAACCTTTTAAAAACCAACTTTTAAATCAAGATACCACAATTAGGTTTCGAAATCTATATGTCCTATGTTTAGGTCCTACTAGAGTTAATTCAACGCTGCAGTGGTTATTGTAATGGCCTAGTATTATTCTAGTGGTTATTGTACTGGTCCCTTTTCTCAGGTATAAACCGCATGCTAATTCATTTCGAATTAAGAATAATCGCAAGCTTCGTAGAACTGGGCAAAATGCGACTGAATACGTTAACGTTTAATAAATCGGTATTGGCAACTTTACATGCGTTGGGTCTTATCCGGTGTTGATCGCAAAATCGCTGTTGCTATTGGGCCAAACTTGCGTTGATGGAATCTATTTAAGAGCTTTTCAGTCTCAACCTTCCTGGAATTGGTTCTCAGCGGATGGTCCTTGAGCAACTGCAAAAAAGCCGCTGCAGCAAATTATTCCAAAACATTGACAACTAAGCCGACTGAGCACTTTGTTTCATAAGCACTAAAACGTGCAACTGGACAAGACAAGATATGAGTTTGTGCGCACTGGCTGCAAGCAACAAAGTCAATTAATCCGCTGTTTTGTGTGTGTGTGTTCCTATATCGATTTAACACCGTCTTCGTTCTTACGTTTGTGGTAAATGGAAAGGTTCCGATGTACTTCGTGCCGGAATATGGAACATACATTTTGATGTGTCGCGTTTTAGAATTGCGAACCACGCAGCTACCGTTGGTGCCGACACTCCATCGCCAATGCGTTGTTGTCAATCAGAGCGGCGACGGGCTCAGTGGCTCATGATACGGGCTGGTGTCAACTAAGCCGGGACAATGCCTCCGCGAAGAGTTAGATTCCGGTAAGTACCCTTCAACGATAAGCTGTTCAATGTGAATGGGTTAAGATTCATCGTCCAGATTTATCCTTACTGACCGACTTCAAGGTCATTCCGGACATCATTATTATCTACCTGAACAAGGTCAATGGCTACGGTTCATATATGCTGAAATCGTTGTAAACTGTATACTTTCCAAAGAAAAACGTGTTTTCTTTGGAAAGTACACAGTCTATAACGATTTTATCATTTATACTGTTTACAATTATTTTAGCATATGTAATCCAAATCCAACAGTTTGCTGCTACGGTAGAAGCTGAGAAGTATTGTACTGTGAAGTTGAGATCTTTAAATGCACATGTTGATAAAACTTTCCGAGTTTATATATACTTTTTAAGCGTATATTTGTTCTTTTAAAAGTAGTATTTGTGATATTGACATATTAAAATACTTCTCACTATTAGAACACTCGAATTGTATTGATAATAAACAATGATATTTTTAACATCTCGCGCTGATTGTAATTATGAAACTGCCATGTTAATATGATATTTTAAACTATAATACACAATATACATAAAGTTATATACATGCAATTACTGTATGTTAATAAGTTTACATAAGAAATTAACGATACATATCAAACTATTTGTTTAGGTCTGCATGGATATGAATTTCATGTGCTATATAATCATTGATAAAACAATTTGCATAATAAAGGAGATTGTATGATCAGCAAAGTTTACTTCAATCCGTAGAAACAAAATGAATAATTTATTTTAAAGAATAGCAAGGAACAAAATTTAGTTTAATTCATGAACATACAACTATTAATAACTATAGCATTGTTTCATGTCAGATTCTCGTTTGTCAGTTCATTTAAAAATCTTATTTACATTTTATTTGTTTAACATAAACACTTAAAATAAACAAAAGTTTCCAAATTAATATTTTATGCGCGTGACCTGCATAATTTGTTTCATATAAAAGTGAAATAGACATTTATATTAATATACCTGAATCCACCTTTTAATGTTTTTAATTAAGCTGCCAAGTGCATCAATAATACATAAAATACGCCAATGTCATAAACAAATACAAAGCAATAAAACTCATTAAGCACACAATCAAGTAAAGTAATGGCCATTTGTGATTGCCCTGGTTTGGTGGGATTTGTTTTCAAATGTCAAAATTGTTTGAAACTGTTCGCTATCAAACGTAAAATCTCATTTTCTTTGGTAAATCCTCAGTTTACAACATTGTTGGCGTTTCTAAACCAAACCCAATGGTTCAATGTTGATTATACAACAGTTTAATCTTTGATATATGTTACAGCAGTTGTACTAGAACATTTGCAGCGTACAGTTACTCCATCAAATCAGGCTTTATCTTTGATTAGTGGCAATTAAAGTGCCAGTTATATCTATTTATGTGAAGCTGACATCAAGGCACTGTTCCCCAAATTGATTTTAGGCTAAGTTTATCGTAAGTGCTAAAATCTAACATTGGCATACGACAGTCGTAGCGCAGAAATCGCTTTGGAAACGGTGCCTTTCGGCACCGGTTCCAAAGCGATTTTTGCGCTACGACAGCTGAAGGCCTATGATAAGAAACAACTCAACAAGGTATTGTTTTCGAAATAACTTACTATCAACTAAGGTCGCTTTGAGGAACAGGGCCCTGCTTTGTAAAGGCTCCTTGGTACATCACATAAGTAGGATGGAAGGCAATCAGCAAATCACATGTTCAAGCATAAATATCATGATATCCACAATCTTTAAGTGGTTTGTACTTCGATGCCCGTGCTATCTGGTCTTCAATTACCCATTAAATCTCTTTCATTATTTTAATAATGTGCACAGTTATTACAGAAGAGGATAGTGTCAGTTTAACTAGCTGTTTAATGTTTCTAGTGTAGTTATTATATTTCATTAGAACAAATCGTTTTTATTATCATTTGGAAGTAAGTTTGTTTTCTTCCTTCAGGCAAATTACGACAGCGGAATGAATTTTGATTACAAAGATTTACCGTAGCTAAAACGTTAATCAGCAACACAATTCTTGCTATCATGGTGACTGTCTTGCCATCACGGTGACTGTCTTAGTATCACAGTGACTGCCATGCTATCACGGCGACTGTCTGGCTATCACGGCGACTGTCTTGCTATCACGGCGACTGTCTTGCTATCATGGTGACTGTCTTGCCATCACGGTGACTGTCTTAGTATCACAGTGACGGCCATGCTATCACGGTGACTGTCTTGCTATCACGGTGACTGTCTTGCTACCACAGTGACTGTCTTGCTATCACGACCACTGTCTTGCTATCACGGTCACTGTCTTACTATCATGGTGACTGTCTTGCTACCACGGTGAATGTCTTGCTATCACGGTGACTGTCTTAGTATCACAGTGACTGCCATGCTATCACGGTGACTGTCGTGCTATCACGGCGACTGTCTTGCTATCACGGTGACTGTCTTGCTATCACGGTGACTGTCTTGCTATCACGGCGACTGTCTTACTTTCACGGTGACTGTCTTGCTATCACAATAACTGTCTTGCTATCACGGTGACTGTCTTGCTATCACGGCGACTGTCTTGCTATCATAGTGACTGCCTTGCCATCGCGGTGACTGTCTTGCTTTCACGGTGACTGTTTTGCTATCACGATGACTGTCTTGCTACCACAGTGACTGTCTTGCTATCATAGTGACTGCCTTGCCATCGCGGTGACTGTCTTGCTATCACGATGACTGTCTTGCTATCACGGTGACTGTCTTGCTACCACAGTGACTGTCTTGCTATCACGGCCACTGTCTTGCTATCACGGCCACTGTCTTACTATCATGGTGATTGTCTTGCTACCATGGTGACTGTCTTGCTATTACGGTCACTGTCTTACTATCATGGTGACTGTCTTACTATCATGGTGACTGTCATGCTATCGCGGTGACTTTCTGTGTTAACTTTCAGAGTGCTAAGTTGAATTTAGAACTTGAAACTGCGACCTCCCCGTTTTGTTAAAAAACGGTTGTTTAAAAAAACTCCCAGAAGGAGGGGGGAGCTCTTTAAACAAATTACCACAGGGCAGGTTTTTAACAGCCTATTTCAGTTAAATATTTGGCAATTTGGGAGTGTTTTTGGACAAAAGACTGAACAAAACATATGTTTTTCTAATACTTTTTTTATAATTACAAATTATGGTTATACGTCGTTGGTAACAACTTATTAACATTGCTATTATAGTTTTAATTAACATTATTAGGGTTAATAGTCTAAGTGCTATTTTTAGTGCCACCAATTGTCTCAGGTATGCAGACAGTTCGAACGTCATACAACTATCAAAGCTCACATTGTATATTTATGAAGCAATCATTCCGGGACCAAGTGTGTTTGCCAATCACAATAGATTATCACAGTAGCAATGTTGCTTTCGTCTCAATAATATAAAGCAGTCTAACATTTCTGAACATTTAATGAAGGCAAATGATTTTAATAAGTAATTTATCTGTAAGACTTAAACACCATTAAGTAAATTTAAAACCCGACTCAAATCTGGAATGTCTGAAGCTTTGTCTGTGATATGTTGAAATTGATTTCTTATTTTTTCAAACTGTATTTGTCGAGAGATTATATTGAGATAATATTGCTAGAATGACGTAGTTGAATATTTTATTCGGATATCGTGCTACGTAAAGTGCATCAGAGATACAAATAGCATAATTTCCTTTGGCAATGGGTTTGGTTTGTAATCATCAAAATTGTCAACAATGCTCTTTCCAAACAAAACAGTGCACAGTTTACAACAACGGTGGTACATTTAACTGTATCCACTGTTGTTCTCAATAAGTGTTGTAAACAAGCTGTAAATAAGCGTTTTTACTTGGAAAATGCGCGATTTACAAGAACTTTGACATTTGTAAACCAAACTCATTGGCCAGTTTTCTGTTCTTAAATATCTACACTACAAACGTAACTCAAAGGCTAGAATACTGCGTCATGACGCAATAAGATGAAAATAATATCTTTGAAGTTGAGTTTCCGTGGTGTTTAAGCTTGACTTTGCGTAATTAACAAATATGGTTATACCTTATCGTACCCGATTTCATACAAATTGTTCACATAAAAAACCTCTCAAGTCATGACTAGCAGAGTTCTGTCACGAGAAAAAAATTAAAGAAAGTATTTAGCGGATTTCCATTTGTTTGATGAAATTTTCATAGGAAATCTCACCAAACCAATAGAAATCCGCTAAATCATTTCCATAAATAAGTTCTAGTGTGTTTTCTAATTGCAAAACAATTTTGTAAAATGTGTGTACTTAATAAAAAAAAAATTCTTTGGCAATGCCGTTTTCAATTATCGTGACATTTGTTGATGGAAAGAAATACCGAAACCATGTCACTTGTGCATTTGTCAAAGGAAAACTATTTTTCATGGTGAAAATTGCACTGTTTACAATCATTAAGCATTTGCAAACTAAACCCATAGCCAAGGATTTTTTTAAGAAATAAAAATGGTTTTAACTTTGTAAAGTACAAAATTTAAGACAATTTTGATATTTGTCAAATCATTGTAAACTATACTCCATATAAATATGTTTGGAGTTCACAATTTACAACAATTTTAACATTTGCAAACCACATTCATTGCTTTGGTGAAAGTTACATCTAATAAGAAAATATGTTATGACAGGTGGGTTAATGATATGGACGCTTTTAGTAATACAGTAATTTCCTTGCATTTGTGCCTACCGGTGGCATTAAGGACGAATTGGATATATTGATAAACCTCGGAAAGCCAGACGTTGTTGTGTTGTACATCATTCTCTGACATTAAAAGTCAGAGACCGGGCTAGCAGACAACGTGTTTACATTAATACGTCTTTAGTGGCAGTACTTCCGCCAGTATATACTCTAGTTCCGCATTTTAATGTGACACCTAATCCTATGACCTATCAGCCATCTGTCTCTATGACCGGAAGTAAGTCAGTAGTGTCTCTTTCTCGTTCAACAACGCAGTACAAAATTTCACCACAAGACTCATTATCATTGTCTCTTGGCAAATTGGTTCAGTATTCAAATACAAGGACCCTGTTCCTCAAAGCAATATTAGGCTAAGTTGATCATAAGTGCTAAAATATAACATTGGCTTACGACTGTTATAGCATAAAATCG
>JAULCD010224601.1:0-10494 GCA_032361085.1 Calliostoma canaliculatum
ATATACACACACACACACACATACACACACACACACACACACACACACACACACACACATTGTATATATAGAATAAATATGTACATAGAAGTTAAACTTTTAAAAAACATTTATTAATTTCTCAAATAGTTCATATTGCATCACGTAGCTGAGCATTTACATTTAGTAATGTGACGCAGATAGCATTGGTGACCGTGCAGCAAAGCAAAGACTACGGGCTTTAGAAAATCATCTCCATAACGCTGTGCAGTCAGTTTATCATGGATTACTAGCAGATCACTCCTGAAACCTGCGTTGATAGGTCCAAATCTATCACGACTGGCGACGGACAAGACGGATTTTGTTTGAGTGATTAATATTGAGGGCCTAGCAACATGAAATGACAGCTTTAAGGAGTCTCAAAACGCGTTCCGGTTGGTGCAGATTCAGTCGTAAACACTGTCTGAGCTCTTTGTGTATTACCTCGAAGTGCACGTAGATTTTGTCACAATTACGTTGCTGTGTTTTAGCAAATGATCAGAAATGTTTTTTCACAACTTGTTGCTTCTTCTGGTAACATGACAGGGATTTCGACCCCAAACAACTAAGCATGAACATGTCCATTCGTTTCAAACAATTATTGAATCATTAATATTTCTTTAAAACCCTTATGCGTTTTTTCCCGGGTCAGTATATTTAGATTAGATGAATTTGCATGTATATATTTACCAACTAATGTTAGTTGCAGTATTTAGATAAGATGACTTTATAAGTGTATTTACTTACTTCAAAACGACGGTCTTGATGACTACAAGTGTATGTACTCACTTCATAACGACGGTCTGGGTGACTTTACAAGCGTATGTACTTACTTCATAACGACGGTCTGGATGACTTTACAAGTGTATGTACTCACTTCATAACGACGGTCTGGGTGACTTTACAAGTGTATGTACATACTCCATAACGACGGTCTGGATGACTACAAGTGTATGTACTCACTTAATAACGACGGTCTGGATGACTTTACAAGTGTATGTACTCACTTCATAACGACGGTCTGGATGACTTTACAAGTGTATGTACTCACTTCATAACGACGGTCTGGATGGCTTTACAAGTGTATGTACTCACTTCATAACGACGGTCTGGGTGACTTTACAAGTGTATGTACTTACTTTATAACGACGGTCTGGATGACTTTACAAGTGTATGTACTCACTTTATAACGACGGTCTGGATGACTTTACAAGTGTATGTACTTACTTCATAACGACGGTCTGGATGACTTTACATGTGTATGTACTCACTTCATAACGACGGTCTGATCAAAGAAGCTGGGCGGCATCCAGCTAAAGGTCAAGGTCGTCTTGCTGCTAAAGCCGGAGGCGGTGACTGCACCCTAGGCAAATAGAAAATTTCTTATATAAGTTTGCGCCGAGGCAGGTTCAATTTATCTTAATATCAATGACACATGTATCACCTAAAGTTAGTGATTTAGTGATACTGCCGACCGTTTAAGAAAGAAATAGGATGTCCAGCTCGCCCTGTAGCACCCGCCATGAATACACCTGTTATGGAAGGTTAATAAGTGGGAAGATAAGTATGTTCGTTGTCAATATCGGAGTGTCTGGTTGAATAGGTCTAAGCGGTTTATTTTCCATAGAATTTGTTTTCTTAATAAAATGCTGTTTAAGTTGATTTTTGCATTTGTAAACCAAAACTATTTGTACAGTAAAAAGTGCATAGTTACTCCCGTTTAAAAAGCTAATGTTTTTATGTATGTACTTATTTAATTAAAATTTATGTAACTGAAATAGATTTAATTCCGATTTATTTAAATTAAATTCATATATTTAGTTTAAATTTATTTATTTTATTTAATTTTAATTATTTGCACTTTCTTAATTCACTAACAAACTTAGTTTGCATTCAACAGGTTGAACACAACTGCCAGGGATTGTTATGTTCGCATCAACTCACCTCTGTGTTGAAGCAGCGCAGGAGCTTGGTACCAGATGGGAAGGTGGAGAAGGTCCCGACGGGTACGGTGGTGTTGAGGCACGTGGTGCACTGGGCAATCAACAGGAAGTCTAGGAACGTCCCGGAGTCAGTCGTTACCTTCAGCGTTACTGGAACAGAATCACACTAATTTAACAACGTTTGGCCTTCGTATATGACAAGACTATTATGGATGTCAACTTCTTCTTTTATTATTGCGTACCCTATGTGTACGCAATAATAAAAGAAGAAGTTGACATCCATAATAGTTTTGTCATATATTTGAGCACCAACTTCTTAATGGCTCCCAAGAGTATCGTCTGGTTTTCGTTTCACAAAATCTTCGTCACTCTACGACGTCGAAAACAATATCACTGGGCAATTGGACTGATTTGCAAATACAATCATACGTTATCTTTAGGATTACACTATCGGAAAAAGTAAATATTCTATGTTGAGTTCCATGAGGGATTCGAACCGACACCCTCAGAGTCATGCATTAAAACGCCAGCACTGAGCATCCCAACGCCTTAGCCATTCAACAATGGAGACTATGTAGGTTCGAAACACGCACGGGACTTAACAACGCAAACTGATAGTTGTTTTCCTAAATATAATATAGTTGTGTTTATCACTGTCTAATGGCATACAAATTCATGACTTGCAAATACTCAAAAACGTTGTAAAGTTCCAACTTTTCTTAACTAAATATAGCACTATGTCCATATGTATTATTTATAACTGTCGAAATTGTTGTAGACAGTGCACTTTCCAAAGATAAACGATTGTTTGCATTGATCAGCCAAACCTGCTGAAACCATACCACTCGGCTTATGGGTTTGTTTTACAAATATCAAAATCGTTGTGTACGGCTTATAACGAATTGGCATTTTTAAAGCGAACCCAATGGTTAAGTGACATGTTTAATGAACAGGGGTGTGGATATATCATTGTTTAAATCTACTTGTCCGCAGCTCAACTCTACTTGTCCAAGTTATATAATTAACCCTTACAGTGCTGAACTGGGGTGAGTATAACTAAAAACGGTTACCACCTTGTGCTGTTGAAAACCTTTCCTGTAATAATTTGTGTAAAAGAGATCCTATAGGAAATTATAGGAAATTATTACAGGAAAGGGTTTTTATAGCCTTTTTAGGTTGGAGTTTGAACATTGAAATTAAAAAGTGTTAGGTTTAGTACTTTAAAGGTTCAGTATTCTCTACTTCTCCGCGGACGACCAGTGCGTAAAATGAACTTTTGTCCGTGTTAAAAAAATTCCCGAGTCGGACGAGTCGGGCGTAGTAATTCCACACCCCTGATGAGCTGGTAACGTTATGACGGCTTTGTGAAAGGGCACCTTGCATTGAAAAAAATTATAAAAATTATTTAGCAGATTTCCAATGGTTTAATGAGGAATAATTGATGGAAATCCGCTGAATAATTTCTATACATTTTTCTAGTATTGGACTACAATAAGGTCAGACTAAAAAATATAATGATATTCAAGAAAACCTATTGTAATAATTAAGACGTTTCACTTATAAAAACATTTAAGAATTTCTATTTTTTTTAAAAATATCTCCAATATGCTGCTAAACAGTACAGTGTGTACATGTTGTTTAAGAATACATAATTGATTTTTAACTAAGTACTTTCAAAAGAAAAACAAGTTTTCACACCTGTAAAGCAAATCTATGAACCTATGCTAGATTCAGGTCAAAGTGTTTTGTTTGTTCGTTTTTATTGGTGTTTTTTTTATTTTACTGTGAGCCGTAAAGTCATACACATGAAAACCATTTATTTAAATGCATTAAAAGTTTTTAACCAGTTAATAAAACCAGCTGTTTTTCTTCGTTGCGCTTTATAAGCGGTTCTGGGAACATACAGTACGAGTTCACCACAAACGACATATCAATTTTAACTAATCTGACAGAAGCTTCTTTCGGCGTTACAATATTGGCTTTAAGAATTCCAATGTGAAAGCCACAACCTCTATACCGAACGCTTTTGTAGGCTTATTGACTTGTTCAGAGGTCAATTTAACGTAACCTGATATGGGGCGCGCCCAGATCCTAATATGACGTGCAGGGAAGCACAACGGAGCAAAGGGAATGGTTTTAATCAGATTAAGTTTTTAACCAACCATTTATTGGGACTCCTTTTTCATACTGATCCGCGGCTACAGTCAGGTTAAATGGGGCGGGTTTCGTTTGGGCTGGAACGTTACCACTGGGTTTCAGATTACTGCACGACGTCAAGTCGAAACCGCTGACAAGGTGAGGGGTCAAGGTCAACGCCGTGAAGATAATCAGTGCAGAGTTCATCTGAATAAAAAGAAACTGCATGTTAGATTATAGACATCGTTTCACAAAACATCATAAATTTTACGACATCGCAGAGGCCACGTCCCCGTTCCTCAAAGCGATCTTAGGCTAAGTTGATCGTAAGTAGTTTTTGAAACAATGTTCTCATGGAGTTGTTACGACTGTTGTGGCGCAGAACTCGCTTTGGAACCGGTGCACTTCGGCACCGGTTCCAAATCGATTTCTGCACAAAGACAGTTGTTAGTCTATGGTAAGAAACAAACATACACAGGACATTGTTTCAAAAGTCGCTTACGATCGTCTAAACACTAAAAACGTTTTGAGGAACGGGCCCCAGGTTAGCTTGAGTGGTCTTATCCCCATGATAATGAATATGAATTTAGGTTGTTCTTTGTCGCTGATTCTTTTATATTTATTGCCTTGTCAACAGTTATTAGTCCTAAATGTAAAGTCATAAAATTTTTTTTATAGAAAATTGGTTTCTTGGCATTTTCTAGTTTTACGATTTACTCTGTGTGGTCAGCGCCGTGTGAAATTTCCTTAAAGTTGTATGTATGGCGGGTGCTATCGGTGAGACAGGACATGCTTACTTTTCACGAACAAACTATATTATAACTGAATTTCAGTGATCCACACATACAACTTCTATATCAATATTGCCGCTCTGTCCAATGGAGTCTGTCCTGACAAATTATGAATTTAGATCATTTTGTAGCGTTTCATATTTAAAGAAATCGACCGCCCTCGTGAGATGGATTGTACAACAGCCAGTTCTAAAGATGTAACTACTGTACATATAATTATAGGGATCGACAGTAAAGTAGATTTGTGTGAGAAAAAAACTGCGTCTGATTTTTGTGACGCCCTTTTCGGCGATGCTGACGTTGTTTTCCGGTCTTTTTTTTACCTCGCCTGCCATAAAGGGCATATGTTTACAGTTTATAATTTTGTTGTTAAAGATATACAATTTTCAAATACTTTTTTAAATATATAAATAACAATGATAAGCTAATATGATAATTTAGATTTATATTTGGACTGCTTTTTCTTTAAGTTTGTTTTGTGTGAAAAAAGGAAGAAGAAAAACGTCTGTTTCTTTATATGAATCACTTAAGTAAAAATGCAAAATAATGAAACCATTATTAATACATGTACATTTGTATAATACAATAGTTTAGTTCTTCTTCAAAGTTTATGAGACGACGTATTAGCAGATATACTAAAATTACAAGATATATATAAACTTCCAAAATAATTTGACCCTTTAAACAAAAATCATTGCAATTATATAAAATTTATATAATTATAATTCGGAATTAACCAACGGCATTTAAATTTAAAGTGAAGAGCCCATCTTATATACTTACTGTTTGCGTGTTGGTGATCCCACAGCACATAGCAGAGTCTCTCTATCTGAAAGAATCAAGACAGGTATTTGTCGGAGTTACCTGAACTGGACCCCGTTCCTCAAAGAATCTAAGGCTAAGTTGATCGTAAGCGATGTTTAAAATAATGTCCTGTGGAGTTATTTCTTACCATAGATTTACGACTGTCGTAGAGCAGAGATCGATTTGGAACCGGTGCCAAATGGCACCGGTTCCAAAGCGATATCTGCGCTACGACAGTCGTAAGTCAATGTTTTATTTTAGCACTTACGATCAACTTAACCTAAGATCGCTTTGAGGAATGGCACCCTGATGATAGACCGTAAACCGTTATGAAAGACAATGTTCGTTGTTTATGTTCGGCACCTTGCTCATACATTCAGTACCATGTAGTTATAATGACGACCATCATCCGAATAGACTATGCTCAGAATACTTCATTAAGTCATTATTGGTAATTTGGAAAGGTAATTTTTTTTTTAATCAACTTGTTGAATCTGATGTTTGTACATTAAGCAACATATTTGAGAAATTTTTAGAACAAGGATATCCTGAAAGTTATTTGTGGTGGCATCTGGTTTTCTGCACAGCGCGATAAGGGCCCCGTTATTAAAACAATTTTTGTCTATGTTGATCATAAGTTTGAAAATATAACTTTGTCGTAACACAGAGATCCCTTAGGAAACAGGTGCCGAATTATCTAGTCGATGGTGTACTTCAACTGCAAGCAAGGATCGACTATGGCCCTGTTCCTCAAAGCGATTTTAGGCTAAGTTGGCTGTTAGTGCTAAACTATAACATTTGCTTACGACTGTCGTAGCACAGGAATCGCTTTGGAACCCGTGCTATTCGGCACCTGTTCCAAATCGATTTTTGCGCTACGACAGCCGTAAACCTATGATAAGAAACATCTCTACAGGTCAATGTTTAAAAAATCACTTACGATCAACTTAGCCTGAAATCGCTTTGAGGAACGGGGGTCAGGTGAAGTTAAGTAACCCTGGGTTTCGACTTATAGATGGATGGGTGACCCGCTCGGCTTGCTTGACTCTTGAGAGTATCAATGGTGTTTGCCCAATCCCACACAGAAAGTTTGTAGGAATTGAAATCAATACCGAATAAAGATTGAATCAGAGCCACGTTCATTAAAGCGATCTTAGGCTAAGTTTATCGTAAGTGCTAGAATATAACATTGGCTTACGACTGCCGTAGCGCAGATACTGTCGTAGCAAATCAATTTCTGTGCTACGACAGTCGTGAGCCTATGATAATAAACATCTTCACAGGACATTGTTTCAAATATCACTTACGATCAAATTGGCCTTAGATCGTAAAATTCTAAATAAAATGAATAGAAATTATTTAGCGGATTTTCGGGATCGCTTTAAAAATGCCAAAATCGTTATAAACCGAACAAAAGGGGCAGTTAAATAAGATGTTAACATTTGTACAACAAACCCATTAGCCAAGTGACATGGTTTCAGTAGGTTTGGCTGACCAATGCAAATAATCAATTTGCTTTGGAATGTGCACTGTTTGCAACAGTTTCGGCAGCTATAAACCAAACATGTTGAAAGTGGGATGATGAAACATATAGATTACAACATCCTTGTTGTCTAGTAAAGACGCTACGGTGAAGATTCTTATAACGTTATCATGTGATCATCACTTGCTTAAGAACAGTGTAAGAAACTACAACGAAATGTCGCTACTCAGCAACAAAGACGTTGTGTATACATCGTTGTTAAGGACACTGCTTGACAACTTCTTGCTCATTTTCAACAAGAGCATGCGTTTTACCTTATACTGGTTCAGTTTGAGAGCTTGATATCTCTACTAGGTGCAGCAAACATTTATGCTGTATCATTAATGTTACATTAGTTATGTTACATTAATTTCATAATTTACGGACGCCTATTTAGGCCACGTAAAAAAAATATTATCTTGAAAATTCACGATAATATCTTGAAAATTGGTTATAATTATACATATTATCTTTAAAATTCAAGATACTATCTTGGAAATTTAAGATATTATCCTGAATTTGCAAAATATTATCTTAATTTTCAAGATAAATTCGTATATAGTCTTGAATTTTCAAGATACTTTCTTGAATTTTCAACATATTGTCGTAAATTTTTAAGATAATATTTTCTTGTTGTTTTTTTGTGTGTTTTTTTGTGTGTTTTTTTTTAAAGGGAGCCTACGGAAGCTACTGGGACGGTTTATATTTGTACATATTAGCTTAAAAATTTAAAATAGTATCTTGAATTTTTAAAATAATTAAAAAAAATTCAAGTGGCCCTAAGAGGCGTCCGTAATTTTGGGGATTTTTTGTTGTTTTTCTAAATTTGGCAATTTATGTTTTAAAAGAAGAGAAGAAACATTGTCTCTTTTTTCCAAGTTATATAAAAATTGTCATGGTAACATATTTATCATGGTCTGCAATTTAAGCATAGTCAGCGATTTATGTATAGTCAGCGATTTCTGCGTTATAAGCAATTTGTGCAAAGTTAGAAATTTATGAATGCTCAGCCTGGTCATCAATACTATACTTAACGTGGTCAGTAATTTAAACATACTTAACGTGGATCACAGGGAGTTAGTTTACGAGGTCGTAAATTAACAATAGCTTTGTGAAACAGTATGAAGGCGCACCGTTGATCTCAACCACGCCCAACGTTAATTGTTTATATGCCACACCTTGCTCATACATTTGCAACCGTATGCGCACAATGACAACCATTATATGTTAGGACTATGCTTGGAATACGCAATAATGTTATTATGGTTAATTTGAAAGCAAAACGCATTTCGAGGATTATCATGTCGACAAATACTTGGGTGTAACTATTCGTAAATGAATAATAATCAAAATTGTTTCAACTATAGATGACCAAGGCCCCGTTCCTCAAAGCCATCTTAGGCTAAGTTGATCGTAATTGTTAAAATACAACACTGGATTATGACTGTCGTAGCGCAGAGATCGCTTTGGAACCGGTGCCATTCGGCACTGGTTCCAAATCGATCTCTGCACTACCGCAGCCGTCAGCCTATGATAAGAAACAACTACACAGGACATTGTTTAAAAAAATCACTTTAGATCAACTTAGCCTAATATTGCTTTGAGGAACGGGGCCCAAGGCGTTAAGTGGCATTTAGAAATGCACACCATTAGTCTGGAGAATTGTATTCTTACTCTTTCATGAGGCGAGTTCACACTTGAGATCAACCTGTGCTGTTGAAACCTGTTCACTTAAAACCAATACTGTTGATTCTACCAAGGCAACAACTTCTTTCAGGACGAAGGTTTATTTGGTAATGTTTATATATCCTTTACGACAGACACTTTTTGTATTTTAACCTACTATCACCAATCTCATTAAAACCAGTTCCAAAGCTACGTTACACTTCACAAGTGCAGAGAGGAGGAAAGCGCAACGAAGCAACATGACTGTTTTTAATGAGATTGCACTATCACCAGGTGGCGCTGGAAAAAATGTGTCGACATTATTCAGATGATTTTCATTGGTTTAATTGTATTTTCTATTGGAAATTTCACCAAACCAATGGAAATCCACTGAATAGTTTCCATACACTTTTTCTACTGTGGTGACAGCAGTGCCAGTGTAAAAAGTGTATCTTTATTAAGTTTTAACCCTTACCGTGCGGTTCACGAAAATGTCCGGGTCAGGCTACTAGCCTAACCTGGATATCTCCGTGACCCACACGGTAAGGGTTAAGAGAAAACCACACTGAATTTCTTTTGCCAAAAAGTTGTAAAATTAAGCGAATGGAACATAAACATAATTCAATGGTTCTCGGGCTGTTGATTCAATATACACAATTTTAACTCCAACACGATTTTATTCCTTTCACGTAAATTGTATTACATGTCGTTCAACGTTCTGTCGTTCATCTCCTCAAAGCGATGTTAGTGTTAAGATAATCGTAAGTGATTTTTTAAACAATGTCCTGTGGAGTTATTTATTATCATAGGCTTACGACTTTCGTAACGCAGAAATCGATTTGGAAACCGTGCCGAATAGCACCGGTTCCAAAGCGATTTCTGCGCTACGATAGTCGTAAGCCTATGCTATATTTTAATACTTCAATCAACTTAGCTTAAGGTTGCTTTGAGGAACGATGTCTATGTATCCAATCTACTATATTGAAGCAAGATCGTCCTCAGTGCTTTTATAATTACTCATAACAGTCGTGCATTTACGACGTCGTAAACCATGTCACTTGACCAATGGGTTTATTTTACAAATGCCCAAAATCGTTGTATGTGCTCTTTTTCAAAGTGTGCGGTAGGGTCGAGGTTCGATTCCCGGCCTCGTCAGATCAAAAGACGTTATAAGAGTTGCACTCTTGCGAGGATTTGTCGCAAGGACTGGTTGCAATATATCACGATACTTTTATCGTGAATTTTGACAATACATCGATGTATCGCCACCAACGACAATGCATCCCGATACCGCGTAGTGAACTTTAACAAGACATAATCAGAGTTAAGTTTGTAATGTGATTTTGGGAAAGTAACTCGTTAGCGCTAGGTACATTCACTACATTTTCGGATAGTCCGTACTACAATTTTTTTTATTATAAATTTGACGAATACGTCAAAAAGACAAGTTGAATTCTAATTTAGAAAGTTGTTTTTCTTCAGACAAGTATCGTGATACATATCGTCTCAGCACCCATCTATCGTGATATATATTGTCTTGCTCTTCACTGGACAATGCATTTATGATATATCGTATCGCCATAAAATGTAAGTATCGGGATATATCGTCTCGCAG
>JAULCD010224712.1:0-10493 GCA_032361085.1 Calliostoma canaliculatum
TACAATAGTTTCTAAAAATTATTTTGATTTTGTATAGTATATATAAAATTGTTTTATTTACTTAAAATCCATGGAAAACAAGTTTAATAGAACATCCAAGATTTAAATCCAAAGCTGTATTTAAATATTTTAGCAATTTTCTGCTGTGAGAAAACTGACTTATGTTTAACAAACAAATGCAATTAGTAACATTTGTAAAGTGTAAAAGCTTATTTATCATCAAAAGCTGACTCCCACAGAAAATATCAATGGCGTGAGATTAAGCCATACCTCCTTGGAGATTTCGTCACAAATGGTGTAATTTTATTGCAGTGACATCTCTGGTATGACATCATGTCCATCATTGTGACGTGACAATGGCCATGGCATTTCAAGTTGTTTGTATTTTCTGGAAGAGAACATCGTTTCAAACTGCAATATATTCCTGCTACAGACTAAATGCGTATGGTTTGGTAATTCACTTCAGTAGAAATCATTGCCTCTGTATGCACTAATACATTTGGAAATAAACAATTACTTTGGTCATATGTTCCATCTTATTTTATTTGTTCTTTTTTTTGTGGTAGGGATGGGATGATTAAGATTTGAATGGTGTGGATATGATTTCTTTTACTCCTTAAACGGCAAAATGCTAACACTATTTTTGTAAACAAATAATTGTTGTTCAATATGCACTTTTAAAACAAAAACATGCTTTAAAAATATTTGACAGTTAACAACTAACCCTGTTGACTAATTGCCTCAAGAGACCTGCAAAATGCAATTAGCAATCTACATTTGTAAGATATAACAGTATTTAGTTCTTCTTTAATCGTGGCACATAGCCCTCAAATGAACAAAACGCCAAGCATACCTGTGATACAAACCACACTCACTGTGTTGTAACGAGATAGGCCTGCACCATGTCAGTGATAACACACTAACATCAACCCCCATTTTATCACAAGGAACCTTTTGCCAAGTCAAACATTTGATTTATCTTGTGCGATTCTTCAAATTCCATATGTTCAAAAATATAAAGTTGAGGCAGATTCAGTCACAGTCAATTTATTTGTGTACATTTCAAGGTGGATAAGCCATTGACATATTTGCTTTCTACTCCTAGTATGTTAATCTGACATTTTCTAACTTGTCTGACTAAGGTTTTAGTTGGCAGGAAATTGCATGGCTGGTCATTGTTAAGTTAAGTTATTAACACAATAATGAATGAGTTAAACTGTCAAATTATGTGTGTTCCTGAATGTGGTTTTTTTCAGTAAAAAAACTATGATGAAAAATAGTTATGGCAATTTTAAGAAGTTTTGTTATTGGTAATGGCTTGCCGTTAATGGCTGTAATATTGCCCAAACGGTGCTAAACAATAACTCAATAACTCACTCACTTACTCACTCACTCACTCACTCACTCTCTATTGGTAATGCATAAGTGATAACTAACATAACTGCAAGCATGAATATAATGACAGCAATCAAATAAGGCAGGTACGTTTTTTAGTCTCTATTTTAAATTTAGTTTGACCCCAAGAGCCTGGCTTTCGTAGACTTGAAAACAATGAAAACCTTCTGTTAAAACATAAGCTGTAGTAATTAGTGGTAAAGAGCTCCTTTAAACTAATAACCACAGGACAGGTTTTCAACAGTATTATGTTTGACGTAAGACATTGCGTTTACAAAATTAGCAAATTATGCGAAATTATGATGTTATAACACTGTAAATAAGATGCTAGAAGGTATAAGATAAATCTAATTGGTTGCAAATTATTTTTGATTTATCTTTGGTCAAAAGTGATACACCCACACTTTTAGAAGCATTAGGGTCAGGGTCAGCTTACATGATCACTGATCAGAACCATTTGTCATTATCTGTGTTCGAAGACAAGTGAAAAATTGCAAACACAGCATGTATCTTAGTTTGCTACTATATTACATAACTACAATATTCTGGGTTAATGATAATTTTGTGCGAGATGGGTACAATTGCTACCGGCATGAAATAGGAAACAGGTGTCAAGTACATAGGCTATAGTTTTAATTAAGCACTAGCGCAATGGGTTGAGTTTACAAATGTCAAATTCGTTGTGAACTTTTTATTACTTGACAACTAAGGCACACGTAGACCAATTTTCTTATCGTACTTGTGTGAGCCATTGGCATTGCTCTGATTCGTTGTTGTTTTAACAAATGGGGCATTTTGAAGTTTAGATTGAATAATATGTCATTTTGCTGTTTGTTTTTCTTTGTTCTTAAAATAAACTAATTTGAATTTCACAATATGTAACTATGTGAGTAACTATTCATAGTGGTCCTTATAAATGGCGCATTTGTAATTGTACTATTTTGTAAAAACCCAAACCCGTACATTTGTTTAAAGAAGGTAATAAAATAAATTAATATTATAAATAAAACGCTGTAAAACAGCAATAACATGATCCTGGTATATGCAACTTCCTCGTATAAGCGGTTGTTGAAGTAATCATTCCCAAAAAGCCCAAATCGTTAAAATTTGTTTACTACAGACATAAAGAAAAAGGTATCAGCGGAGTGACAGGCAATCTACTTCATCATCATATTACTGTGTAACTGTGTCTATTTATGACACATAAAAGTCATGATTTTATTGAAAGGCTTTTTCCTGCCTGGTATAATTCACTCAGTAAGACCACCAATAGGGGATATAAATTCACTTTGATTTGAGGCGTTTAGATCTATTTTATCTTCTGAAATAAGCCAGGAAGTAAATGAGGTCAAATCCTGATGGATGTGCTCCCAAAAGATCGAGCTAAAACCAATTACCAACATTATTGAGTTATTCAGGTAACCCCTAAAGCGTTAGTTGCACAATTCGTTGGTACATTCCGAGGCAATGTGCAACCTACTTAAGCTACATAATGAATTGTAAACAAAATCCATTAATTTAATGATAGCTATATCGATCACACAGGCATTTGGATGTGATTGTTGTTCTTGGAGATTGATTTACCAAACATCATCTGCTCAATAAACGACATTTGACACTTAAGCCTAATAAAGTCCTAGTGAAATCAAATCCAGCAGAATAGTAGTCTTCGGTTTTACACAAACTAAATAGGTTTTTATTAGCTACATTTTGGTAATGATTTCTCGGAATTAGCTCTTGAAATGCCTTGCATTATGTGGTAAATTAGACGTGTATGATTGTAGCCTACATATTCCCTGCACAAATTAATTTTAAAGAATAAACACTTTTTTGAGAGCTGATTACAACAAATAAACGCAGAATATGTTTTATTAACCAAAGCATTTCATAGTTGCACGTGCCACTAAAATGTACTCAGTGGTTTAAAGTCCTTCTTTTTAAGGGCAGGTTAAGAGTGTTGTGAGTCGCTGATAAGGAATGCTTTACTGCACAATGATAATATGTAACTTGAGTCTGATATCAATACATCAATTGTTGTAATGTAGTGAGCACGAAATTGTATTCTGACACCTGCTGTTGTGTTTGTATGTTGATTATGGAAAGGTGAAAATGGACAAATTGACTTTCAAAATCTTCAAACATGTATGGCTTGCTTTTAATGAGATTGCATTTGATACAAAACAAGTTGCTCTGTCACTGATATATAAAAAGTAAACCACGTAGGCAAATATAAACACTGTGATTAAAACATACATATAAATATAAATTCAACTGTCCAGAGTCTGTTTCACAGTTTCTTAGTCTTATGGGCGCATCATAAAACGGAACCGTGCTCCCGATTGATGTTTGGTTTAGAGTTAATTACAAAAAAGGCCCACTGTCATGAAAGAAATATTAATTAAAATTAAACTTTGCTGATTGAAAGCTTTGTGAAACGGCTCCCCAGGGAGACCATATAATTCACAGAGTAATTTAATTATTTCCTCTATCAAAACAGAGTCTTTTGGAAATAACAGCATTGCACATCTAAAAGCGACAGGCGTGAATTAGAGATAGTAAAAACATCTGAGGGTTGTGGAATATTAAACATGTCCTACTTTTCTGGTAGCACTCACTGTACACACTTTCATAAAAAAAACAGTCAAAGATTTTCGAAAATCTTATACCAAAACGTCTTCTTTGCCTTCCTAGGCATGTAATGTTTGAAAACGGCCTTCTCTGTGGGACATGTTCCTGATAAAAAGTGTTGCTTGGGTTCTTGCCAAAGACCATACATTGTATGTACTTCAGAGAATTGAGAGCAATTACAAGAGTGAATGGATCCGTTAACAAGTGTAGTCCCACTGGCATGAGTACACTTCGGTAAAGATTAAACTCGCATATAATAGATATAAATGTTATTATTGCGGGCTTTAAAGCTAAAACCTACATTATAATTCTTTTTAGGACACACCATACAGATTTACACTGTAAAATAAGAATTTTGTGTGCACGAAAGTTTCTTGAAAGGCGAAAAGCCATACATATGTCATGTCATGGTAACGGCATACCATCAACAGTCATTGTATTAAATTAAGTTTCGTGCGTAAATGTTTGTAAACTACATCCTTAAAATAAATCTTGTGGTAAGTTGTTCAGATATAAGTTTTGTTCTGTTTGAGATGGTTATTACGATAATTTCAATACTAATCCTGCATTTACAATGTACTCTAGCACTATTAACTAACCTTAACCTTTCAAAAACATATTCTGATAAATTGCCCAATTAATCCAGGATGTAAACATATGTCTACCAAACACACGTTGAAACCACTCTTGTGGTAATTTGTTTGAAAGAGCTCCTGAAAGGAGCCATTTCAAACAAATTGCCACAAGACATGTTTAAACGGTCTAATTTACGTTTGCATTAAACAAGGGACATATGTGATGCCACTTGCGGTTAATGTGTCTTGGTCATACGGTCCTTGCATCACTAAGCTCGTAGTCGACATCCTAAACAGGTTGTAGCTTGCACCTGTAAGCAGTTAAACTCTGCTATCTTCACTAATATACCAGGTGCAGAAGTTTAACAGATGTTTGGACAGCTGTCTTGTTGAGAAGATGAAAGTAATTGCATCGCGTTACTGCAGCATTAGTTTGTATATCCCATCCTTCTTGTAGAGAATTGTGTGTTCTATTGCACGTAAGAAATGTATGTAAAATGCTAAAACAAATTGCATGTGAGAAATGTTCGCAAAAAAACACCTTTCTATCGGGTGGTCGTATGCGTAAAAGCTTCTTTTTGGTCAATAGTGTTGTTCGTGGCAGTATCGTTTTAGAATAAAACGTTGCATGTTTTGAAGAAATTAACTTTATCGCATTTAACCATCTAAACAAGGTTTAATTACCATCTTAAAACATTGCACAGCCAGCTGCTTTGAACTTAAGCGAGTCCAATCTTCACTAAAATGACAAGTTACTGACAGGCATTTGTTTACACTTGGAGAGATATGCACATATTTTAAGAAGTTTATTATATCATTTTACACCAATATGAGATAAGAACACGAAGATATGACTAACAGATAGATAAACTAAACCTTAAAATATCTTCAATTAAAATAGGCTGATATATTTACAGTGTATGTCAGTGCAGTGAATTTTCCGCTTGAAGACATATCTTTTGTTTACTTTGTGTGTTATTTTGTTTTTGAAAAGTGGCTAAGATCATAATGACCTTTAATAAACAAAATATTTTGACAATAATAAAGTTCTGCAGTTGTTATCCCCAGCAAACCGATTCGTATATTATTTTCTTCAGATAAATACTTGATAGTTACAAAAAAATCGACTACGATTTCCTTTTTGAGATCGTTATTATGGTAATTTTAACCAAAACTAACCATGCATTTACTGTGTAGTCTACGTACTATGTTCTCCAATCCTATTAACTAACTTTCACTTTAAAAAAAACAGAAAAAATAAAGCCAGGACGTTAACATATGTCTATCAAACACAGTTCAAATCTATCTTGTGGTAATTTGTGTGAAAGGAGCTCTTTTACACAAATTACCACAAAAGAGTTTTGAACATTCCTGTTACGTTGGTATTAGAAAAAAAACAGACATGAGAAGCCGCTTGCACTTGTATGGTTGATGTGTATTGGTCATATGGTTCTTACACACTATGTTGGTTGTCGACATAATGAACAGGTTGTAGCCTGCACCTGTAAACTGTTCTTCTTCATTATTTTCACTAATGTATCAGGTACTGTAGTTTAACGGCTGCTCGGACGGCTGTCTTGTTGAGAGAATGACAGCAATGACGTCCTTCAACATCAACATTAATATGTGTATTCCGTTAAACAAACTACGTAATTACTGTACAAATTATTTCGGGAGCAAAACATCTCCAATAATTTTGTTTTGGTAATAACTCTAAGAACCCTCAAGAAGAGGTTGTTATGATCATGTACAAAATGCATGTAAGAAATGTTCAAACGTTCTAATGTTGGGTATTTTTCTTTAAATGTTCTTTTGGGTGGTATTAGCGATCAATAAGGTTAATAGGAGAAGATTGTAGTTAGACCCTCGTTTGACATGACAACTTAACTTATATTCACCCAACACAACATTTATGTCATTTAACGACATTTTAACAAAAGTTTAATCACCTTTTTAAAACATTTCATAGACACTCGCATAGAAAATAAATGATTCCTATCTTCATTAAATCGACAAAATCAACATATATTCGTAAATATGTACACGACATTTGCTTATTTGCTTTGTCATTTATTACAACACGCCAACATTAAATAAGAAGATCAAGGTATGATTGTATGTTACATATAACACATTCCGAGTTGTGACCAAACATGCTTGTGAACTTGTTCTAAATGTTTGTGCATATTGCCTCGCAAACGTGACAAGGAATTGGATTTAATACACACAAATTTTACTGATTTTAAGAGTTAAGAGCAAAAGGAAAAGGATATGCAAATAAAACAATGCAACATACCTGCTTTGACAAATCATTGTTAAAAAATTGGGGACCTGACTTTGGCAAGATAACTATTTAGCAAACGTTTATGGACAGGAAGCTCACTCTAATGAAATGATAATAATAATGAAACATAAATGATATCATGTTCTGTATTCACTTTATACTTGCATATTTTATCCACATGTTTTCAACTCTTATATTCTTATTATTAGTGATGTCTTCTAATCAACAAGGAAACAAATGCGTTCTGTAACCGTAAGATAATTATAAAAAAAAAGTACTGCAAAATGATTCCAGGTAACAATTATACCCTCTTGTAAAGGGAACAAAATGTGATGCACACCACACTCGCCTTGTTGTATTTAGAGACAGGTCTGTACAATGTTGATAATAACACACTGACGTCAACTGTTTTTATCGCAGAGTCACACATTTCACTTGTACTAAGTTAAAACTGATTCTGTTACATTCAATCTATGTCTGTGAATTTTAAATATATAAGGAACTTTGCTCTTAGCAATAGCCCAGTTGTATATGCATGTTTGATCCGTACATGTTTGCCTTAGTAAATAGTTTCCCGAAAAAATGCAGTGCAGCTAATAAAACGTTAAGAGAGTTAAGGTATCTACAAAACGAAAAAAAACACGCTGCTGTAAAATTATTTTGGGGTATTTTTGAATGTATTGTTTGATAATTCTATGCAATACCAAATTATGCATTAATTACATTTAAATAAAATGTAATATTTTTTTTTAAATTATAGTGTGCAATGCGCCCACAGGTGTAACTGTTATGTACAACAAAAATGATACAAAGAACTAACAGGATGGTTTGAGGTAATTCACTTAAAGAGGGTAAAACGGTTTTCGTAGACCTTGTGCAATTGAATTCTATGCTGTGGTGATTTGTTTCAAAGAGCTCCGCTACGGGAGCTCTTTGAAACAAATTACCACAGGATGGTTTCAAAAGATTTAGGTTTATGTTAAATCGTGCTTTAAAAATATCACTTGAAATCAACGTGTGATCTTAAAAGCGCCAAGTATAATGATAACACGGTCCGAAATTTGTTGCGCAAGTGAGGAATGAAGGTGCACGATATATCCTGGAACATAATTGCACCAGGCTATATTTATACATTGCTGGAAGCAGGGTAGTGCAGTGGCCAACTTACAGGATACCTGAACTTCTATGATTTTCAGTGTTAAGACAAGATGCAACACACATACACAGCCATCGTTTGCTTGTACCAGCTGAATCTCAACAAACTTACAGTGTCACACAGCCTAACGTTTCTAGGTGTATTGTCTAATTTCGCGGATGTGGATAAAGGAAACTGGCGTACTTCATGGTTATAATTCGTTTTCCTTAGCACTGGCTCAATGGATTGGGATTACAGATTACAAAATCATTGCACACTCTACTTTTTAAACATTAACTATACTATATAAAAAAACGTTTTGTGGAGGGTTTTAACTAAATACGGGATTGAATTTAATTAAGCATGTGTGTGACTGTATTTTGTTATTGACTCTACTATTAACTTAACAATGAAATACTTACATACGCAGTACAATGTAATTGCCCACATGCTTTGTATCTCCACACACATGTAAAGTTTGTATACTTGTTCTCTTTATTTAAGCATTTACCGGTTATACACATGTTTCTAACGCATGTTATCAATCTGACATACCATGCGGCTATTTGACTCTATGACTAACCCGCTGAGAACAATGTAGTCAGCAGCATGTGGTAAGCACAATCCAGAAACAAAAATCGCTTATTGCAAACATACAGGCCAAAGATCACGGGTGACATCATTTCTAGTTTTACGTGTACTGTGCTCAGTATATTCTGTTGAAAACCAATCCTGAGGTCAAGCAACTTTTACATATCTTTCAATACGATAAGTTTTATTGCGCCAGTATGATCATAGGTGATCAATCATCAAATTGATTCATAGGACAAGCTGTTTGTGCTTCCATACATAAGTTGATTCCAACAATAGGTTCCGTGTCTTATTTCTGTATGGAACTAATCACGCAGAAGATATAGCATGACAAAGAAACCCATTAACCTTTTCTTAGAGCAGGCGCTTTCATGAAGAGGTATGTTGCTGAGAGCGCTGAATACAGACACCGTTTACATGAAGCAATATCGAATCAGACACCGATGCTGTGGGATGATTTTAGATATGATTTACTCTTTGCCCTGTGGCACTGTTACATGTTAACCCTTAGAATGACAAGCTCAACTTGTTTTGTTTTAATACTCTAAATAGGTATATCAACTAATACCGAATTACATTTTGTTTCTGTATAATCCTCTTCCCACTATGCTGAAGGATTGGTTAAATGAGATACAGAAAAATGATATGCTAAATTGCTAAAAAAAAAATAACTTTGCCCATTAACATAGGAAATGCTTCTTTTTAGGTAGTATACATGTATGTGGCAGCAATAAGTGATTTAATCTATTCTTTTACTTAAAGTATCTACACTTCTTATTAACTCCAATCATTATTTAATTTATTTTATGTGAATACTAATGAAACATCATGCCAGTAAGTGTTTGGTCGGTGCCACACCGTCTACTGAGACGAGATTTTGATCATGTTAGCTTCACCTGTCAGACGTAATACGGACGTATGAAAACAATTAACTTTGATCTGAGACGTTCGGATCTATACTTTGATATAAACTTAAAGGGAAATAAAGTCAAATCCTAATGGATGTTTTACCAGGATATCAACTTAATTTTTTATGATGAGCTCACACACTACTTTTGGCACCATCCTTTGTATTATTCATCGGCAATACATAACCTACAAAAGCTGATAAAAACAATTCATGTGCTAATTTGTTTCAAACAGCTTCAAATTGAAAAAAAATTAATTAATTTTCAGCAGAGTTAAGCTGTTTAGATCAGGTCACAAAGTGCTTTTGGGGCAGTCATTGTTAATTTTAGCAGTAATGCCTAAATTACATAGACTGGCAAAACGTATTAAGTGCTAATCAGATTTAAAGAACTCCTAATAGGATATAATTATAAAATTAATATCTGCAGAATTGAGTTGTCCAAAACAATTCCTAACACAATAACTTGTTAATATCAGCAACAATGTCAAGCTTACACGGGTTGTTGGAAACCTGTCAGTTACTAATTTGTTTAAAACAGCTTTGTACGGTAAAACTATAAAACGTCAACGCCGCCAGAGAATGATCCACACTGCTTATCTGTCCAATCAACAAATATGTCACAAAGATTTAATGAAATGTGCTTATTGATATGTCATGTGTGGATGTAATAGGTTGATGCGATTAACATAGTATGGATGTTCCGTTAATTAGAATATATTTAAAGTTAATATATTCACCCATCATAATGTGTAAATAAACCATAAATACACATTTATTACCTAGTAATACATAGATGCACACTGTTTTGAATTTGTGCTGGTGTCTTAACAATGACATATTTTTTGTTGTTAACGTATGTGTTCAACCGTAAGAAAATTATTGACACATGTTTGTGTTAAGTTTGTAACATGTTTTTAAACTGATAATTTTTTTTCTTTCTGATACTTAATTTTAAAATGTTATATTTGTCACTCA